>JACEGR010000312.1:0-305962 GCA_014170235.1 Listronotus bonariensis
ATTGAAGGACGTTTTCTTTTGGTCAAAATTTATATTTTTTGACATACCTCGTATACTGCTGAAAAAAATTAATATCTAATGATTGCATTTTAGGTTTTGGACCAAGCAAAACTTTTTATAAAAAATATTTTTTTCGTAAAATTAATAATAATAATTAATAGTTTAAAAAACTAAAAAACACGCTTTTATATGCAACCGAACTAAAAATTAAAAAATAATTTTTCATTAAAAAAACATTTTCACTTCATAGTAAAAAGCGTGGGGTGCATTTTACTATTTTTTCATAACTTTTCCATCATAGATATTGGCAAATATAATAATTATAACATTTAATATATTAAGCACCCCACCCTTTTTACTATGAAGTGAAAATATTTTTTTAATGAAAAATTATTTTTAATTTTTAGTTCGGTTGCATATAAAAGCGTGTTTTTTAGTTTTTTAAACTATTAATTAATTTTCATTTTTTAGTTCGTTATATTGCACAAAATTCTTAATATAATAGTAAATTAGAACATACTATTTAATTAAGCAGCAAAAAGAAAATAACCAGCCCCCTATGAAATGACAATGGTAGCAAATTTTAAAATTTGCAAAAGATTGCAACTCACTAAAAATTTCTTCTTCATTAAGTAGCAAAGTTTCAAATTTTGCCAACAGATGGCAATCCAGGCAATGTTTGGACCGTTGCCAACATTTTGCAATCCACTAAAAAATTTCTTCTTCATTTAATAGCAAAGTTTGAAATTTTTCCAACAGATGGCATCCTAGGTGTTGTTTTTATAATATAATGGAATTTTTTTCCTGGCAATTAAAAAAAAGATAAAGGGATACTGTTTGCAGATTATTGCATTGTCATGGGTCCTTAATACGTGTGCAAAGTTTCAAAGAAATCGAATAGCTGGAAGTTGGTTAAAATTAGGCTCAAAGATTCCGTTACATAGCCAGATTGATAGATTGTTACAACCCAAGTTAATAAAAGCGTGTTAAAAATGTTTTTTATATGGTGCAAACTTTAGTAGAAACGCCGCATAATATAAAAGAATTTTCAATGGTAATGTCAAAATTTTGATATATTTGCAACTACAACTGATAAAATAAAATTATGTTATATTTTTAAAACTCCTATCAAAATCACTAACATAAAATCCAAAAGAATCATATTTAAAACCAATTTGCTTACTGAATACTACACGTGCCTTAATAATTCCAAATTTTTTTTCTTGGCCACGAACATTTTAAGAAAATTATCTAAATATTTGTGAATTTGATAACATTTTCGAAAATAAATTAGGCAATAGTGGTTTTACAAGTGGACATTTCGGCACAATTTTATTAGTAATATTGTTGTGTGTGTAAAACGGTTTTAAAAAATAAAAATTTTAAAAAATCCAGCGTACGCGGCATCTGCTAATTACTAATTAAGACTTAATGAAACCTACCCAAATCCAAAAGTTAAAAAAAAGTGAGACAGGGTGATAAAGTGGAAAAAATGTTTTTATTTTATTTTAATTTGCTTTGATAAGTTTTAAATATTGCAATAAAAATGGGTGTGTAAGCGTTTTTGGACATAAACTTCTCAGATGCAATATTAATATTTTTATGTGCAATTTAGAGGATACCCTGACCACCTTCAATTTCTCTAAAACATCGTAACATTTTTGTGCTACCATTTAATTATACAAGTAAACTCTCCCATGTTTCCTACACAAAAAATATACCTTGTGAGAATCGCTAAGCAACCTTTTTAAATAATTAGGGTTTACATAATTACGTGTAACCGAAAAATACTATTAATTACAGCGTATTAGCTATAACTACAACTGTCACATCACATATAATTAGTTAAATGTATTATCCCATATACTTTTTGGTTGCACTAAACATCTTAGGCGCAAATATCTCGTAAAGCGTTATTCAGAGCGATTCATATAATGTATACTTTTTTGTGGAAAGCATAGAATAGTTTATTGGTTTAGTAAGATGGTACCTACATAGTAGCACAAAAAGTAACGAAGTTTTATAGAATTTTAAAGTTGAGTAGGTGGCGCCCTCTAGTTTGGACATAAAAATAAATAACAAATCTAACTAGTGTATGTCAAGAAACTCCTGAATACCGAATTTAACACTATACGCCATGTATATATTTGAGTATATACATGGTGGTAGGTTAAAACCGCTAAGTGTATATTCTGGTATACACAGTCGAGTTTATATATTTTGCTGCGTGGGTACTACAGCAGTACACTTTTATTGTTTTTATATGGAATTCACATAAGGCGTAAGGTAATGTAGAAATTTTTTAGCGCAGACTTTTTATTTGAAGTTAGATTTTTTACGTTAAAATTGGTATTTTACTAGAGAAATAAATATCAGTACATGGTTGAGTGAAGTAGAAGACCCTTTAATAAACAAAAAAAAAGTAATTCTTTATAATAAGTTCTGCATAGTTCAAAACCTAAAATACAATCATGGGATATCAAATTGTGGCAGTCATCCAGGAGGCTTGGCTAAAAATTTAATTTTTGCTTAAGAGTAAAGTACCTTTATTATATAATTTTTATCGCAATATCGCAAATAGTTATAAGGAAAAAATATTTAGAAATATATTTTTTCTGAATATGCAATTTTGTTTATTTCCAATAGAAATTCTTTTTTGTTTTTTTTCTGCGAAAATTAAGAAAATTTAGGTTTGTACATTAGGTCATTGTTTATTCTTTTTGTTTTGGCATTGCAGTAAAAGTGTTAATTACAATACGGTTTTTTAAGCTTTTTTGGAAGATTAAATTTAAACAAAATATTATTTGGTTTTCTCCAGAATAAAATTAAAAGTTTATTTAACATTTTGAGAAAATTAAAACTTTTATATATTATGAAGAACTATTCTGCTCTTACACAATATAATAAAAAGTTTAAAGCAGAATAGTTCTTCATAATATATAAGTTTTAATTTTCTTAAAATGTTAAATAAACTTTTAATTTTATTCTTAAGAAAAGCCAAATAATATTTTGTTTACAATATACGGTTATTGTAACTTATTAAAAATTATCAAAATATATATATATTTTTTACTTGGACACCCAGTATCTTCTAAATATTAACTTTTGGGAATAGGTTTGTTTGGTTATATCTACATATTTTACACAAGGATGCTGGCTACGCTGTGTATCCTTCATTAGCGGATACCCTGTATAATACAAATTACATTAGCCATCGTATAAGCGTATTTAAATGACCCCTTTAACAGTAATCGTTGAGCTGAACGCATAGATCATGGAATTCCAAACCGCCGTAATATCTAACTGAACACCGACTAGGTTTATTCATAACCCAATAAAATACAATAAATCGCGCGGACAAATTTTACAACAATTTATTGCCCATTTCGGCGGTTGTTTTAAATCAAACATCGCGGACCGGCCAAACAAAACGGTCCGTGCCTGCACGGTGGGTGTAACAAATGCGGTTTCGCATTATGTATTTCACGTGTTTGTTCGAAAAGCCAGAAATATTTGTGTAAATGACTTATTGATAAAGGGTTCATCGTTGATAAAATTTGAATAGCAGATAGGTCATGTACGGGTGACACAGAATGCGTATTTCCCTTTTCGTGATCATTTCAAGTGCCAGCTGTCCTAAAATGAACACGCAAAAGTAACGCAAGATTTACATTCAAAATAGTGTGGATTTAAAGACATTTAGTTGATGACGTCGCACAGTGCGGACTCCTGTGCACAAAAATAAAAAAAAAGTGGGAAAGTTAATGTTTTTATTTATCTTCATTTATAGATAAAAGATAGGGTTACCAATAACTGAACCTACTTTTTAATTTGATTTGTAAAAATGCACAAAAGATATATAAATCAAGATAGCATATTTTAGGCTTAAAAATGTCGCTATTAGTCCTCAAAACACCTATTTTTTAAATTAGTTTTGTGATTACGTCTTCAAAGTAAATATTTGTTTTTGTCATGGATATTAGTTAGAAAAATATGTACTGTTTATATTTAAAAAATATACACTAGGGTTTTTAAAATATTTTAAATAAATACTTCGAGTGTTTAGGACGGCACATTTTTAATCATCTTAAATTTTTATTAGACCTATATAAAATCGTACAGGCTTCCACAGTTCGAGACTATTATGGGTAGTTAGGTAATTCATTTGGAAAAATAATGTTATAAATATTTTTTGCTACTAGCTGCTATTATGGGCACTATTAACTAACTTTTTGTACGGCAAGTTATAACGATTAAAAATAAGGATTTACGGCATGAATGATTAGCGTTTCACGAAATTCAAAAATAAAGGCAATGTTCCTAGAAAATTAAATAATTGCTACAAACCGAATAACACTTTGTAAAAAAACGACATTTAATGATTAAAAAAAATTGAAACAATGAAGTCGGAACAAAATGTACTTTTAAAAGCGGTTTACGAAAGGGCCAAGTCGTGAAAGACTCCAGGCAATTTTTTTGCTCCATTTTTTAAAACAATAAAAGAGAAGGGTTAAAGATTTGCTGAAACGTAAACCGAAAGAACTGGCTTTACTTTGCAGTTTGCAGTCAAAAATCTAGCACTACAAATTATTCAAAACTCAAAAATAAAATTGTATTAGCTTTATACAGGGTGTTACAGAATACTATTAAATAAATTGAGAGGCAGTTTATGCACCTAAAAATGTACAAAAAATATAAACATAAGTACAGAAACGTTACATTTTTACGATACGAGGTAAAAGGTATTTTTGTCCCTATAACTTTATTTTGCATTTATCAAAAACCTGTTAAAGTAGTAGATGAGTTTTGGCTCATGTAGTGTATCATTAAAGGTCATATTTAAACAAACCAGCAGAAAAAATAGTATTTTTAGAAATGAATTTTTACTTTATTTAAGAAAAATGCTTCCTGAAAAAATCACTACAAATCCATTAAAATTAAAATAAACCACTAATGAATAAATTAATTTTTATTTTACAAACAGTTCGTTAGAACCTGGCCATTGTAAGGCCTTTTAAGGTCCTTCTAAAATTCTTTTAACCAACATTAATCTGGCTGTTAAGAAGCTAATTTACTTTTGCCAATTTCAGTGGCTCCCAGGTTTGAACAATAAGACTAAAAGGTTTTATTTTTCCTAAAATGTTTCATAAACTTTTTTAATCTGGAGAAAAGCCAAATATTATTTCGTTTAAACTTAATCTCCCAAAAACTATATAAACTATGAAAATTTTAGGACTTTAGTGCACATATTATTACCCGGTTTCATATTTTGATTTGTCTTCTATTAATTTCTTTTAAATTTTTAGTTACTTAATTTATTTTGAAGTCGGTTCAGTTTTTTTAACTGTTTATAACTTTTTTTAACTTTTTTTCTTAAAAAGCTTTATTAAAATATTTGCATTATTATGAATTTATTACCCATCTTTAGTGCTTTAATGTTAAATAAAATAAAAATAGTAGTTTTTTCATTTGCTAGGTAATATTTTCTATAAAACTCTTAAGGTAAAAGCCGGTAAAAATCTTCAGCATTAATTATTTACTTTTAAAAGCAAGTTTTTTCATTTTATTAGATACATTTATTGCAAAAACTAAGAAGTGATTTATAATTTTATAAAATATTTTTACGTCTTGTCTTTTACGAATTTGATTTTTAAAACTATAATTGGTCGGTACAAACGGTACATAAGGGTGGCCAAGACAAGAAATTATATCTTGCCGGGCAACCTCATGTCTTACCTTGAAAAAAGAATCGGGAAATAAAACACTTTTATTCTTGACAGATTTTTGACAACCTATTTTTTTTATCTTGATTTAAGAAGTTTCAACACATATGAAATATGTTAAGTTAAAATTAAAAATAATTAAATTTAAAATACTTTTTAAAAGCATTTTTATAGCAGTATCATTGCACCAAAACCCAACCAAAAACTGTTAGGATCCACCAAATTTGACATTTTTTTTGCATAACGTAATGTTTTGGCCTACTCCTGTTATGGTTAGAAAAAGAAGTTTAGGTCTCTCTAGGCAACAATACCTCGTATAATCTTACTGTTTCTAGACAAGTGCCGAAGCCTTTAAAAACGTATTAAGAAAGGTGAACAAAATAACAAAATAAAAAAATTCTCTTACTAACTAAAAGCTGCATGAAAAAAAGATAAATGGCAAAGTTGTATTTTATTTTTTACAAAGAACAAATTATTGTCACAGAATTTGGTAAAAACGTACCCTTGCATGTCCCAAATACACTGTAATTTTTTTGTCTTAAAAATTAATTTTTCACATTATTTTGACTAAATATCAAAAAAGTACCCCTATTTTAAATTGAAAATTAATCATCAAAACTATACATTACAATGGTAAATGTTGTCAGAAAATGCAAAAATCTCGGATCCGATTTATTTTTTAAATTATTATTAAACCAGGGTCGATAATTTTTGAAACCGAAACTAAAAAATTTAGTTAAATGAAACCCATTTAAAAATGTGCCAAAATAACAAAAAGAAATTACAGACAATCTGAGGTCGGGAAGTGAAAGGGGGTAAGTTTTTAAGGGTAAAAATGGTTTTTGTCGGTTTTCGGCAAACTTGCTAGTCCTATATTAAATTTATTTTCTGAGAAAAGTTACCGTGGTAATGTATATTTTTTTCATCATTAAAAAGTAGAGATTTTAACGAACAAAAGGCCTACCGACTTTTTGAAAAAGCCGGTATTTTGACACGTGAATTTTGGATTGAAAATAAGGGTGCTTTTTCGATGTTAAGTCAAACTAAGCTAAAAAAATAAATATTTTAATTTTAAAAATTACAGTGTGTTTGGGACATACCAAGGTAAGTTCTCACCAAATTTTGTATTATTTTTTATAAAAGATAAAAATAATAAAAAAGAAACTATTTAAAATTTTTTACTCAAATTTTGAGGTTATGTAAAAAAGTGTAAATACAAAATTTTTATTTGTAGCCTTAAGGTTCATTCTCTGGAAATACCCTAAATGGTTAAAAAATGCCCTGTTTTTAAATTGTTTTTTTTTGTCTTACTTTAATAAAAACAAATTTTTAATTTTTTTCCTTTTTTATTTTAAAAACCAATAGCACGTTTAAAAGCACTTTCCTGTACCCTTCAAAAACGTAATTTGCTATTAGGTATATTTTCTTTTTAAATACTAAAACCAACATTATTTTATTTAATTTTTAAAAGCTCTTGACTTTCTAAAAGGAATGATATATGACAGCTAATGGGTAAAAAAATAATAAAATAAAGGTTTTTATTTTATTTTGTTGTAGAAATTTTAATTTTAATAAAGGAATCTTTTATTTAATATTTTATTAAAATAAATAAAAGATGTTTAAATATAACCCAAGTGAGGTAGAGAGGAACCAATAAGATGAAAAACTCATATCTGGCCACATTGTGAACACCCATTATAGAGTAGCATATATTTTATTAGGTCAGTTAATGTAAAGGGTGTTTTTTTAACGATGATATAACTTTAATCTATAAAAAATATGAAAGTAAATATATTGTGATCGAAAACATAATGCCATGTAAAAGAACAACTTATTACATTAACGTTTAAAAATTATTTGCGGCATGTGGCCACCGCGGCAGTCTACCAGATAGGCTATTCTTTTAGTCCAATTTTGAGTGACTTTTTCGAGTACTTCCGGTCGTATATCATGAATAACACGAGTAGTGTTGGCTTCTAAGGCTTCTATCGTTGCTGGTTTATCTGCATACACTAATGACTTGACGTAGCCCCACAGAAAATAATCTAGGGGCGTCACATCACAGGATCTGGGTGGATAGGTAACAGGTCCATTTCTCGAAATTAATTTGTCGCCAAACCTTGATTGCAACAAGGCGATAGTTTCGTTCGCCGTGTGGCATGTAGCGTCATCCTGTTGCATCCACATCTCGTCTGGATCAATATCATCCATATTTTGAAACAAATATTCATGAATCATGGTTCGGTAACGTTCTCCATTGACCGTAACGTTCTGTCCAGCCTCATTTTAAAAAAATAAGGTCCGATGATCCCATTAGCATGTAAACCACACCACACGGTCACTTTTTCTGAATGTAATGGAGTCTGTTGGATTTCCTGTGGATTAGCATCACACCATATCCGGCAATTTTGTTTTATGCACAAATCCAGAAAGCCAAAAATGAGCCTCGTCGCTAAACAGAATCTTACGATAAAACAACGGGTCACCTTCCAGCTGTCCTAATGCCCAGTTAGCGAAACGACGACGCAAGCCATGATCTTGCGGCTTTAATTCTTGCACCAGTTGGATCTTATAGGGGTATCAAGATCTTTCCGCAAAATTTGCCAGGTAGTTGACGGACAGAGCCCAACTTGTTGCGACCGACGACGAATGGATAACTTTGGATTCTCTTCCACACTTTCACGCACAGCGGCAATATTTCTTTCATTACGCACATTCCTTCAACGTAGTGGTGTTTTCACATCGTGTAAAGAGTACGTGGTACGAAATCTCTCCACAGTACGACGAATTAGTAACTCAGATGGACGATCGTGTGGCCCATAAAATTCACGAAGTCTTCTATGAGTCTGGCGAACTGATGACTGATTTTCAAAGTAAATTTGGATAATTTGGTAACGTTGGTCAAGCGTAAGTTTATTTATGATGATTTGCTAAGGTATACTGAAAATAAATTTTATGAACAGTGTCAGATTGACAGTTAAGTCTGACAGTTGTTGCCATGTAAAGTTCTATCCAACCTAAAAAACACCCTTTATAAAGGAAACACATTTTAAATTAAATCAAAAAACGCAATATTAGTTAAACAATTTCTAGGTCAAAAATTATTATAGAACAAACTCACAGGGTCAAAAGTGATTAGACATCAAGACAAGCGATTAAAACTTTGGTATTTAAACACATAGGTAAACGGCTGTTCAGTAAGTAGGGATTATACAGAGTGAGACTATTTTTTTTTATTTTATGTATACATTTTAGGCACAGGTTACTAATTTGACATTTAGCAACAACCGTTTAATTCTTGCATTATTTTTTTACAAAAATGTATACCATATTTGAATTAATATTATGGACCGTTTTTGATAAAATCGCATTTTCATTTCAAAGACCAGTATTTTGTATATAATATTTTTTTGAGAAAATTATAAAAAGTGGTAAAATTATTAAAAATGGTGTTTGTAAGCCTCTTAAGTTTTATAATACAGATTATGAAGAACTATTCTGCTCTTACACAATATAATAAAAGTTTAAAGCAGAATAGTTCTTCATAATATATAAAAGTTTTAATTTTCTTAAAATGTTAAATGCCAAATAATATTTTGTTTACAATATACGGTTATTGTAACTTATTAAAAATTATCAAAATATATATATTTTTTCACTCGGACACCCAGTATCTTCTAAATATTAACTTTTGGGTATAGGTTTGTTTGGTTAAATCTAAATATTTTGGCATAAGGGTGCTGGCTACGCTGTGTACCATTCATTAGCGGATACCCTGTATAATACAAATTACATTAGCCATCGTATAAGCGTATTAAAATGATCCCTTTAACAGTAATCGTTGAGTTGAACGCATAGATCATAGAATTCCAAACCGCCGTAATATCTAGCTGAACACCGACTAGGTTTATTCATAAACCAATAAAATACAATAAATCGCGCGGACAAATTTTTCAACAATTTATTGCCCATTTTTTTGTCTTACTTTAATAAAAACAAATTTTTAATTTTTTCCCTTTTTTATTTTTGGTTATTTTTAAAAACCAATAGCACGTTTAAAAGCACTTTCCGGTACCCTTCAAAAACGTAATTTCCTATTAGATATATTTTCTTTTCAAAATACTAAAACCAACATTATTTTATTTAATTTTTGAAAGCTCTTGACTTTCTAAAAGGAACGATATATGACATCTAATGGGTAAACTAAAAAATAATAATAAAATAAAGGTTTTTATTTTATTTTGTTGTAGAAATTTTAATTTTAATAAAGGAATATTTAATTTAATCTTTTATTAAAATAAATAAAAGATGTTTAAATATAACCCAAGTGAGGTAGAGAGGAACCAATAAGATGAAAAACTCATATCCGGCCACATTGTGAACACCCATTATAGAGTAGCATATATTTTATTAGGTCAGTTAATGTATAAAGGAAACACATTTTAAATTAAATCAAAAACGCAATATTAGTTAAACAATTTCTAGGTCAAAAATTATTATAGAACAAACTTACAGGGTCAAAAGTGATTAGACATCAAGACAAGCGATTACAACTTTGGTATTTAAACACGTAGGTAAACGGCCGTTCAGTAAGTAGGGATTATACAGAGTGAGACTATTTTTTTATTTTATGTATACATTTTGGGCACAGGTTACAAATTTGATATTTAGCAACAACCGTTTAATTCTTGCATTATTTTTTTACAAAATGTATACCATATTTGAATTAATATTATGGACCGTTTTTGATAAAATCGCATTTTCATTTCAAAGACCAGTATTTTGTATATAATATTTTTTTGAGAAAATTATAAAAAGTGGTAAAATTATTAAAAATGGTGTTTGTAAGCCTCTTAAGTTTTATAATACAGATAAGGACTGTTTTTTGCAGTTTTACCATAATTTAATAATTTTCCAAAAAAAAAAAAAAAAAAATATTGCATAAAAAATGATGGTCTGTCTGTGTATGCAATTTTATAGAAATGGTCCAAGATATCAATTTAAATTAAGTCCACCATTTATGTACAAAAATAATAAGGAATTTAAGGGTCAAAGCAAAATGTTAAATGTGTCACCTGTGTTAAAAATGCATACATAAAATAAATAAAAAAATCATCGCACCCTGTATTATTCCAGTAGTACAGCCGTTTACCTATGAAAAAATCACTAGGATAAGTTATTTAGCTGCTTAAATATTATTAGTACTGTGGCAACAGTTCAGAAGTTTTAATTGAAATACGTTTTTTTAAGGGGGGCTAAGGTCAAATCGTACAAAAAAGCCATGTTTTCGTGATTTTTTTCTGACGACACAGTTAAAATTTATTTACTCAACCAATGGTACATTAAAGTATGACATTCGAAGAATGTTTCATCAAATTTTTACAAAAAATATTAAAAAATACGGCAATGGCAGCAATTGTTCGGACGTGTCTCGAAAAAAGTTGAATTGCGGTGCCCCTCATAACTTGGTGCTGGATCATCCGAAATCAAAAATCAAAGTTCATTCGTTAGATAATAGTTTTCCCAGGTAACGCTGTCGAGTTTTTTTGTTTCCAAATTTTTTCACTTTTTAGAACACTTTGAAGTGAAAAACACAATTTTGTGGGAAAAAATCGGCTAATTTGTTATTGCAAAATCAAAATTATGAAAAAAAAACTCGACAGCGTTACCTCGTAAATGATGTACAGAAATAGTGTTTAAAATTTCAAAATGATCGGTGCAGTAGTTTTGGAGTTATCAGGGGCACCGACTTTGAAAACGTGAGTTGTGAATTGAATACCTTACCCCCTTAAACCAATGCGCTTAAAAAAAACTCGACAGCGTTACCTCGTAAATGATGTACAGAAATAGTGTTTAAAATTTCAAAAGGATCGGTGCAGTAGTTTTGGAGTTATCAGGGGCACCGACTTTGAAAACGTGAGTTGAAATTAAATACCTTAGCCCCCTTAAACCAACAAAGCGCGATAAGACTTTTTATATGAAGTACTAACATTATTTTGGCTCACTTTATCATCCCTTTAATTTGACTTCACCTTTTTGGATACCCTGTATACTGCGGGTAGACTTGAACTGTCCACTACCCCATCTGAGTAATTTAACCTCGGTGATGTATTTGGTCAAGAAGAAGTAGATTGCCAAAATATTATTTCTTGTCTTTCCTTGACAAGAAAGGGTATGATGGGAAAAGGTTTTGCATTCCTATAAATTTTTTTTTAATTATCATTTTCAAGTAATTACTTTAAATAGTTATAATTTAATTTGCAAAGTAAAATACCTTTATTTAATTTTTAAACTTTTATTCTATAAAAGTTTGCAAACGGTCTCCTTTGCTCTTTAATCTCTAAGTTATTTATTCAAGTAAAAAGTAGTTGAATATTAATAGTCAACTTTAATAAAAAATTTGAAACTTAATTATGATTTTATTAAGCTCTCAAAAGTTCTTTTAAAGATGTAATTTAAAGGCTGATTCACTTTACTGTTTAATAATTTTATATTGTTAAAGTGCTCACTTTATATGCTTATAAAAGTCGGTCTAAGCTGCTTGCTTCTATTTACATTTTAGCTTATAAAAGAATAATAAAGAAAATAACATGGTAAAATATGTTTTTGATGTAATTATTTTAAGACCCAAGCAACTTTTTTGAAAATAAACTTTTATTAATATTTAATTTTGTTATAGAATAGGCCTTTTTAGTCGTGTAAGGTTCGTGTTAATCCTACCTATACAAAATGATATTATTATTATTATTATTATTTAAAAGATCCAACACGACGTATCCCATGGCTCCGACCCCATAGGGCGTCGTGCGGAAGGCCATCCATATCGAAGACCACTCCTCGCGTCCGCTCGGTCAGTGATCTTCGGCCAAATTCATTTGCCTCAGTAGACGAAGGGATCCAAGGACAACAGATTTCTGCATCTTCATCACCAGTTGTTCGGGCGTATTTTCACATGCTGGAATGTACCTCATTTCCCTTAATATGTTATTCTTCATGCCTCCCAAAACGACAATTATCAGGACAACCAATCGCACGGTATACTCTGGATAAAGCCTCCGAAGTTCGCCAAGAAGATCTTGATATTTGGCTCGTTTCTCCCGTTCTTTTATATCGATGTTAGTTTCCGCTGGGGCAGAGAACTCTATTACATACATGGTGTGGTTTGTCTTATCAAGGAGAACGATGTCGGGTTTATTCGCTTGAATTTGATGCGTTGTTGGGAACGCGTAGTTCCAGTATATGCGACAGTTGTCATTTTCCACTACTGCCTCAATGTCTCCGGGAGCAAACGGCAGTATTGCTGTTTCATCGATGCCGTAGTAATGCCTCAGGTGATAGTAAAGTACCCGAAGAGCGTCATTATGCCGATGGATGTAGCTATTGACAGCATGCACTGGACAAGCTGACAATAGGTGCATAAGGGTTTCGGGTTGCTGTCGACAGGCTCGACATGCGGTGTCAAGAACGTTGGAAAATTGGTTTCGGTACACCAATGTGTTTATCACCCCATCTTGGCATGCTAGTAAGAATCCTTCGGTCTCAGACTTAAGCTCGGCGGATTTCAAAACCCAAACGTAAGCTTTCGAGATAGATCGAGTCTATTGATGTTTCTGTAAAAGACTCCGTGCTGCGGCTTATTGATGTGATCTTCTAAGAGCATCCGTTGTTCGGCTCTTTTAACTGCAGCTGTTACAGCACTAGACTCCTGTCTTATAAGTGAGTGGTCGTCATTAGAATCTATTTCAAATCTGAGACCGAATTTCTCCGCGGCTCGCTCGGCTGCCTTGAACAAAAATGCTCCAACATTGGTCATCTCATGTTCTTTTACTAACTGCAGCAGTGGATCCGTGCTTTTGGCAACCTGACAAGCAAGACTCAAAACCAAACGATCATGCATACACTCCAAGCTTAAAAGGCCGCGACCTCCCTGATGGCGTGAGAGGTAAATGCGGGAGACTGATGAGCGGGGATGGATGCTGCGGTGAAGATGCATCATTTTTCGTGTGCTAACGTCCAGTTCGCGCAACTCTTCTCGCGTCCACTTAACTACTCCAAACGAATAAAGCAATACAGGAACTGCCAGCATGTTAGTTGCAGCAACCTTATTCAATCCTGATAGTTCGGATTTCCATATTTTCCTTAAGCGTTGCCTGTAATTGCTTCTCAGCTCGGTCTTTACAGCTTTAACATCCTGAGTACGATTTTGGTCGATACCTAAATATCGATACGTTTCGTTATTTCTAAGCGGACGGAGAATCGCGCTGTCAGCAAGTTGATCAGCCTCTAAATCGTTACCATTTCGGCCCTTCACCAGCCTAAGTTTTGCACATTTGTCAAGTCCGAACTCCATGCCAACATCTTTGGTATATTCGTGAACCACTTTAAGAGACTGTTGTATATCTCGCTCACTAGTTGCATAGAGTTTCAGGATATCCATATAAAACAGATGGGTTACCTTACGCTCCCTTCTTCCTGGTGGTCCACAGCAATACCCCCGAGTCTTCCGAAGAGACACGGATACGGGAAGCAGCGATATACAGAATAATAGAGGACTTAGTGAGTCGCCCTGAAATACGCCCCGTTTAAATGTTATGGGACCAGTAACTATTTTTTGTGCTCCAGATGTTATGGAGAATTTAGATTTCCAGAGCGGCATCAGCTGTTCGATGCAACGAATCAGGTTAGGAGGAACTTTGAGATCTTTAAGCAGATGCAATATTAATTCATGCGATGTTGTATCAAAAGCTTTTTGTAATCAATCCATGCCATACTGAGGTTGCGTTTGTATTGGATTGAGTCTTGTGTGATGCATCTATCGATTAAGAGATTTTCCTTGCAACCATTGATTCCTCTTTTTCCTCCTCGCTGCTCCCCTATATCAGAGAGAATAGGATCTATTGCACTCAGTATTCTAGAATACAAAATTCTAGTAAAAGCCTTGTAGCTGGTATTAAGGCAAGTGATTGGTCTGTAGTTCTTTGGCTGTGTTAGATCTCCCTTTTTGGTATTAATATAGTCCGGCCTTCTACAAACCATTCCGGAATTGGTGTGTGTCCATTAAGCCACGAATCAAAGATTCTGGCCAAATGTGGATGTGTACTGGGGAATTTCTTCCACCAGAAGTTATTAATGCCATCCGGACCCGGTGCAGAATAATTCCTTGCACCATCTAGGGCTCTTTTACCTCCTCCGTCGTGATTGGTAGACTTTCGTGCTGGTTAAGTTCCTTGTCGGCACAATAGGCACTAAAGTTGTTTAAAGCAGGAGTGTCCCGTCGTAACGGCTTCGAGTCCTCGTAGACATTCTTCCAGAACTGTTCCACAACATTTGCTTGTGGCGGATTTTCGACCGTTGGTGCTGGGTCTGCGAGAAAGCTAGAGGGTTTAGTCACAAATTTATTTGTATCTCTCAGCGCTTTAGCCTTTTTCTTTAAGCTGTTGTTAATAACACCCAACGATCGTATGCGGTCTAGGCAACGCTGCTTAATGACCTGAAGCGTGATTCTGTTAAGTGTATGGTGTTTTTGGCGTAGCTTTAAAGCTATTTTTCTGATCTTTGCCGTAAAAGGTCTGTTGGCTGATATATAACCCATTACACTTTGAATGCGCGATGCCTCTTGCCGCGTTAGATCTATTTTTTTGGCAATTTGCTGAATTCTGCGTTCGGTCTTCCAAAGTGCCTGGTGAAAGCTATCTGAGCGGTTAGGAACACGTTGTTTCGCAGCTTCATAAACAGCGTTGTTAAGTGCCAAAATATCCGTTTGTTCTGAAAGTAAATCCCGAAGAGCGTTGTTTGCTTGTGCGATATCTCGGGATTTTATGTGAGACTTGATGTTGATGTTAGTAAGCCTCTCTGTTAGTTCGTTGTTGGCGTTTTCGGGGGCAATCTCAATTACTATATTTTCCGCAGGCTGGTTTTGTTTCAGATCCTGATTATCCAGGTCCTGAGGTGGCTCCTGTTGTCTTGGTGTTCTGACATATCCAGATCGGTTAAGATAGGCTACATAGACTCTCAAACGTTGTTGGGAGAGATGACTTAGTTCTGGGTGTTTAGCACACCATGTGGCGTTATTATTATTATTATTATTATTATTATTATTATTATTATTATTATTATTATTATTATTATTATTATTATTATTATTTTTAATGGCTTTATTGATTTGTTAACACCAATATGGGCTGGTATAAAATTTTGTTCTGTTTCTAAATTGTTTACCTTAACATATCTTTAGCTTGCTACATGACACGCAAAAATAGAAATAGAATTATTTTTCAGATTACTGGCTTACAAATAAGAATCGTTTGTTTTAATATTTAAAAAACTGAAAATAACTTTGTTTCTCTTTGGCTCTAATTTGATAAATGCCATCCGCGAATTACCGCGACCATCCGAAATAAAATATAACTGGGCAGTCATTGACTTTTTGGTAATATTCGTTTCCCTTTTTAAATTTCTAAAGGATTTTTTCTTCGGTTTTAATGCATTTTGCATTGCCATAATAACCAATAAGGTCAAGTTAAAATGCTATCGAGTACATTGGCTGGACTCTTTATTAAGGAAGCCATAGCAATAGATTTGTACTTGTTTTTAAGGATTTATTTAGATGATGTTTGGGTTTTAAAAAGGAATTATCTAAGTAGGCTATTGACCAAATTACAACATAAAGGAGCCGGGACTGCTTACAGGAGTTATATTACATGTATGACATCTAACTTTTTTGTAGCAAATATGGTACATAAACAACAATATGAAGTAAGTCATATATCCAAGTAATTGTATGTATAATTTTACTACACCCACTAAATTTTCTGTGGATCAAAATTTTTGTGTCCAAAAGACATTTTTTAAACAACTAAGTTGTTTGATACAACTTTTTAATATACATACGCATGTATGTTATCTATGTAAATGTCTCATGTCTGTTTTTAATGTATGATACAGGGTGATAATTTTTAGGTCGGCACTATTGCTAACTTTTTTATTATTGGAGCTACTAAGTCGGTTAAATTAGCAAAGTAGTAGTAGCTGATTAACGCGCTGCTAACAAAAATACAATTGAACGTCGGGTTTTTGATTTATTGCAAAAAGTATGCTTTTTTAATAAAACACCCTATATCTTATATGACCATTCAAAAGATCTATAAAAAAAGTCCTTATATGTTTTATCCAATTTTTAATAGTTTCGGAAACATGGCCATCCTCGCGATTTGATAGTAAAGTGGCATTTTTAAAATAAAACACCCTGTATATTGCATCACCATTAAATATATATTTTAAAGAGGTTTAGGAAAATACCACATTTGATATGATTATCTCTTTTGGTTTGTAAATATGGCCATTCAAATCTAAAAAACATTAGATATAATGTCTATTTCATCTTCGACACTAAACTTAGTGGTTATAGCTTGGAGCTGTAAAGATAATGAAAATTTAACCTAATTTTTAGATTTGGATGACCATATTTTCAAAACTATAAGAGAAAGGCAATCAAATGTAGTATTTTCTTAGACCTCTTTAAATTATCTATTAAATGATGATGCAATATACAGGGTGATCTACTTAAAAATGCCATTTTACTATTAAATTCTCGAGGATGTCCATATTTCCGAAACTATAAAAAATGCTCATTGATAGATCTTTTGAATAGTGATATAATATACAGGGTGTTTCATTTAAATAAATACATTTTTGCATTAAATTGAAAACCCCATGTTTAATTGTATTTTTGTTAGCAGCACGTTATTTAGTGGAAAAAATGCTACTATTTTGCTAATTTAATCGACTTCGTATCTCCAATAATAAAGAAGTTAGCAATAGTGCCAACTTAAAAATGATCACCCTGTATATTAGTGTTTTTCCCCAATTTTACTCTATAAACAGGAGCTTAAGACTCTTTAAAAGCCAGAGACTAGTTGCGCCTCTGCCATTTCCAAAAAACTATGTAATCCAAAATATCGCCCAGCTGTCGTTGTCATTTAAAGTTGTCATTGGCCTGTCAAGAAATGCAGACTTTTGTTATAAATTTTATTATCGTTTTAAGTTTCATAAAAATCTACCAAACGGTTTACAAGTTAGAAGAGGAGCGAGGGACTTTAGGATTTCACTGTATATGCACCAGCATACGTATAATTTTGAAATACATATGACCACTTTACGTCACTTGGACAATGTACCATATGGAACTATCTTCTTGGGACCATTAGACCGGTGGACCATAAAAACTAACTCGTCTTCGTCATTTACCACACATTTCTTCTTTGGGGGACGGGATATATATGGCATTTTCTTCCACAAATACACTGAGGGGAAGGGCGTACTATGAGCGACTTTTACTATCGCTTCACAAAGGGCACTGGAACTGGGGCGGGCACAGCTTACCATAACCGACGTTTCACAAAGGTGACTGGGAACGGGGGCGCCTCCACCATATGTGACGTATTATTTTGGATACATTAGGGCCTCTTTACGTCACTTGGGCAATGTCCAATATGGAACTATCTTCTTGGGACCATTAGACCGGTGGACCATAAAAACTAACTTCGCATTTTTTAGGACCAACTTAACTTATTGAACTAACTTAATTTAGAGCTTTTCTTTAAGTAGGTACTTTAAATAAATATAGTTTTAACGGTAAGATTATTTTTTAGACACAAAATGACCTAATTATTGTTACTCATAATTGTAAATATTGTTATTAATTTTTAAGTTTACTAAACATTTATGTACTACACAAACAGCTAAATAGGCAAAAAAGTTTGTGTTATTTAAAACTGACCAGTTCTGTAACAATAAAAGTGAACTTGGCCTTGTCTCGTCAGCAAAACGTTTAACCATTAAAAAAAGTAATTCAATGATTTATTTAATATACCAGTGGGAAAGAAAATAATTACCTATGTTTTACATGTACTATTAATTAGGTGAATTTTTTCTACTACTTCATCTTTTGCTTTGTTTTTTAATTTATTGGCAAAAAAAATATCTACTTACAAAAAAAGAAAATCAAAATTTTTTATATTTACACTTAGAAATTAACCTAATATTCCACATTCTTCTTATACTAGCCTTTATAAAAAAAATACGTCCACCTTGCCTGTCAGTCCATGTCCTTGATGGTGCGTTCCATTGGCCATTTCTCCACGTACCATTGTCTGCCTTTCACTCCCATTTTCTTCTTCTACATCAGATTACTGCAGCCGCGTGCCAATTTACCCATATCCTGAGCTTTCTCAGGGCCGCTTAACTGTCTTGTACCCCACAATTCAAGACCATAACTGCAGAGCTCTTCCCCATACTAGAGCTGCGGCTTCCAGTGCTAATGCAGCCTCATGCTGCTTCTGAACTTCGTCTTCACGACGTAACATACAACTTCGACGCAAATAAATATTTTTCTATATTCTTCTTCATCAACTCTGGCTAACACCATTTAGCCATATTTCAAAAACTGAAGATATACCTTATCTTAATTTTCTTGTAGCTACGCTGCTACCTCCTTGCAGCTACGCTACGCAACATATTTTTTCCTCGTCTTCGTCATTTACCACACATTTCTTCTTCGGGGAACGAGATATATATGGCATTTTCTTCCACAAATACACTGAGGGAAAGGGCGTACTATGAGCGACTTTTCCTATCGCTTCACAAAGGGCACTGGAACTGGGGCGGGCACAGCTTACCATAACCGACGTTTCACAAAGGTCACTGGGAACGGGGGCGCCTCCACCATATGTGACGTATTATTTTGGATACATTAGGGCCTCTTTACGTCACTTGGGCAATGTACCATATGGAACTATCTTCTTGGGACCATTAGACCGGTGGACCATAAAAACTAACTTCGCATTTTTTAGGACCAACTTAACTTATTGAACTAACTTAATTTAGTACGGACATACCCCCACTAGGGGTAGCCCGTACGGGGCTAAACTTAAACTTTAACTTTATTCTTGACTTCACTAACTACTTCTTATCTAATATCTTTTAATCTTTTTTCCTCTCTTTAAATATTAAATTTTCCAGTGTTTGTTTTGCATTTCTACGCGACCCAGTTTGTTTAATGTTTTTATTTTATTATTATAAGAGTAACCTAGAAAATTGTTTAATTTATACTTTAAAAACCTTGACACCTCACGTATATCTTTACTTAGCAAAATTCCCAATGTTAAGTAACCTAGTTAAAATGTATACTTATTTTAAAATTCCTAAAAATGTATATTTTTAAAATTCTCAAAATGTATACTTTTTTATACTAGGTGTTCACAATAATACTTACTTTTGTAGAAACTACTTATTCTTTTAGGCTTAAAGACTACAAACACTTTTAGTAATGCCAATTTATTAATGCACATACAGCTCCATTTTTAATTAATTTATTAAATTCATTGTCTAATAAGGAAAGATATTTCTTTCGACCATTTCCGTAACACAAAAACGATAATTTCGTACAAATGCACGCCGTCCAAAGACTTGTCTGGCTTATTTCTAAAACAAATGTTTTACGGGCCATGCCCGAGTGATAAATTCTCCCTTTTCTTTATTATTTCCGTGACAGTCCTACTCCCGTCGTGCCATTCTTCTTTCCACTAATACACACAACAAACAACGGCCTTTAATTAGTTTTTAAAATATCCCGTTATAATACTTCCAAATGTCTCTGAAATTCCGCCTCTACTTTTAATATAACGGAATTTGTGACTTGAATTGTTAAAATATTAGCGAGAGGCATTGGTAAAATACGATGTTATGAAGAAATTATTTTTAAAGTACGTTCCGGACTGACTAATATAATTAAATGTATCATGATTATACCGAAGGGTGCATCGCCCGTTTGGCCATAGAAAATTTTATGTTAATTTTTATATCTCAAATACTGGCTTCCCTTTTAATTTAACAATAAAATTGTTTTACACTATTTTAAAGACGTGGATTATCATCACACACTAAATTTCGTTGTTTCTAATAAACCAATTAGGTGTTATTTAAGAAAAACTATTTGTTAAATCGTTGCATACCTAATACATAAGGTAATAAATCCACCAGTAATGAATAAATAATAATGAATAGCTAGTAAAAAATAAATCGTCAATTTAAAATTTGAAAAGATATTTTATTCATTACTGGTGAATTTTTTATGATATGTATTATAGTCGGAGATCAGGCAATTAGAAAATATACCCTTATCTCTTAATTAAATGAAATAATATTTTTTAGGCAGATTTTATGTATTGAATGCAAGTGAACAACATCTGCCAGCATAGGTCTGCTACAAATAATAATAATTAATTAATTAATAATTAATTTATCTATAATTGTTACCTTTACATGTTAATTGCATAAACCAATGATCAGCGGTGAAATAGCCTAGTTGGTTAGGTAGCAGCATTTAGCAGTTCAGGCCTTGTCGACACTCTGGGTTCGTATCCCGCACTGGGTAACATTTTTTTCTATTTTTTATTCCCTTGTCTCTTAGCAAAATTATGTTTACCATATTTAATTGAATAAAATCGGGCTGCTACCTAAGCAACTAACTAATAATTATTTAATTAATATTAATTGTAGCAGACCTATGCTGGCAGATGTTGTTCACTTGCATTCACTACATTAAAATCTGCCTAGAAAATATTATTTCATTTAATTAACCTATGAGGATATATTTTCTTAATGCCGGATCTTAGACTATTACGTATGCAACGATTTTACAAATAGTTTTTTTTTAAAATAAGATTTATTGCTTTTCCTTTAACCCTACACATTTTCCACTGGTAAACCACGCCTGTATTTTATGCAGATGCCTTTGCTAGCCCTTGGTGTAATATTCAGTCCTAATAGTGTATGTAAAGTATCATCTGGGCTGGTGCTAGAATGCCTCGAGGTTCTGAAGGAACTAGCGGGACGCAAAAATCTGAGTTTGATGTGGGTGCCAGGGCATCGCGGAACCGAAGGCAAAAAATGCAGACAAACTGGCGAGAAAGGGGTCGGCCACTACATATGTCGGGACCGATATAACTGGGTAAAGATTGTGACAGGCTTTCTTAACATATGCATGAAAAAATATACTTCAGAGACCATGCGCAAAAAAAACAAAGAACTACTCAGAATAAGTAGGAATCAGTTAAGAACAACCAAAGGTTTCCTCACTGGACATGCTTCTATATAAGAATGTCTAAATACAATGGGGTTATATAACGGAGATCGAACTGCAGATTATGTGGAGCAGAGACCGAAACAGTAGCCCACATACTGTCAAAGTGTGAGGCAGTGGATCACAAAAGAGAGACAATCTGCGGGGATTTTGAAGAACACCTGTAAATACTGGGTGGTGAATCGCTAGACAGGCCATAGGAGATCACATGCAAATCTTGATACCTTTAAATATTGGTATCCCTATTAATTTTACAAATAAACTGTATTAGACTATTTTAAAGACGTTGATTTGTTAATCCTATACAATAAATTTCGTTATTTTCTAATAAGTCAATTAAATGTTGTTTAAGCAGTAAATAATAATTGTCTTGTATTTTTTTATTCGCGTACATTCGATAAGTTATTTATTGATATTTATTTATTACTGGCAAATTCATTACTCTATGTTTCAGTTATGCAACGATTTTACAAAAGTTTTACCTAAATAACATTTAAATGGGCTTATTAGAAAATAACGAAATTAAGTTTGTAAGCCTATCTTATCAATGTCTTTAAAATAGTCTATATTAAACAATCTTGTTGTAAAATTATTGGGAAGCCAAGAGTTAACGGTATTTAAGGGATTATCGTTGGCCAGTCTGGCGATGCATCTCCCGGTCTATGGTACACACTTTGCAGACCTATACCAACTTTTTCAAGAAACTAGAGTCCTGGAGTGAGTACAATAAAATGGAAGTATGGTACAAAGTCAGCAGGGAACAAGAATCAAAAAGGAAAACCAAGACTAAAACAAAATAAAAGATTATAACCACCTTAAATGCTAAGCCGCGTCCAAACTTGCAACAATTCGCCAAACATCAGTCGAAACAAACCATTCTATTTGCAAGGTTCTTTGACGCAAAAAACCGACAAGCCCTGAGTCACCCCGGAATCATTCGTCAAGCCCTTGAAACGACGTGAATTCCGTCCGTGTCCACGTCCGCGCTGTATGGGGCTATGTGACACGCTATTCGGCGCAGCTGATTGTTGCAAGTCTGGGCGCAGCATAAGGAACAAAGCAAAATAGAAAGAAAACAAGCAAGGAAAAAACGAATAGTTCAACTTAACTCTGCTTAAAGTCTTTAGGCTGCAGCACCACTGGGCAGGTAGAGAGTTTTCCGAGAAGAAAAAGCCTACAACCTTGCGATTACAACTGTTACATTTTCTTTTAATAAAATAATATACCATTTTATCTGGTAAGCAGGTATGAGTTTGTCGCTTTTTATTTAATTCGGATCCCGTTTCATATCTTTGTAAAAATTAAACTGCCAGAATGATTTACATTGATTCACCTTGTCATACTTTCGGCTGCTTTATACATGGTACATAAGTTTTAAAGCTAAACTCGTAAAAAATAACGTGTATTTGGCGCTACATAAATATTTCATGATTGTAGACAAACAATAAATATTGGAAGACATTAATTTGGTCGCATGCACAATGCACACAAAAAGACCGTTGTGCCTTTTCGATAACAGTCTTGGTATGCACTTGTACGTCTAGTTTAGGAAACAGAAATAGAAAATAGACGACGGGGCGACCTTCAGATTTGTGTCTTCGATAAGCTAACATTGATATATCAATTTGAATGTTATATCATTCTGACACACTAGCAAAGCATTTACATTTAATAATATATGTATAGAAATAGAAATATTAAATGTAAGTATCTAGAAAAACAATATATTTCTTTTTTAAAGTTTATATCTGCTAAATGGTCTGTAAAATCTAAATTATGTTACTGTGGGATAAGCATTAGAGGCCACCTTTTTCTATTTAGGTGTCAAATAAAATTATTTTTTAGCAAATATGTATAATTTTAAAACAGTTTTGTGGTTTTTTGCCTAAAATATTGAGGTCAAAAAATACAATGTGTCCAAAAAGTTTGGAAACGCTCAAAAATCTCGGAGAATTTTAAACCAAACTGGACAAAATTCGGTACTTAAAGGTAAAAACTTAAAGGTCGGACCTCACATAACCGCAACGAACACGTGGCCGTGTGTGTCCCTGGTAAAATGTAGGGGGATGCCATGCAAATTTTTTTATTTAATTAAACTGCAGTAATATGAGACCATTATACCATGCTTTAAATTAGCAACGATTCGCCAAACATCAGTCCAATCAAACCAACCTACTTGCGCGCTCCTTTGATGCAAAAACCGACAAGCGCTGAATCACCGCGGAATCATTCCCCAAGCCCTTGTAACGACGTGAATTCCGTCCACGTCCACGTCCGCGCTATGTGGGGAGGCTATGTCAAGCGCTATTCGGCGCGGCAAATTGTTGCAAGTGTGGACGCAGCATAACATACAATAACCATCAAAATTTAAAGAAAATCGTATTATTCATAACTGAGATATCAGGGTATATTTATGAAAACTGGGACACACTGTATATTCGGTTGATTTTACAACAATAACTTTGTTAGGGGCCGTTCAAATATTACGTAAGCAAATTTATTACAATTATTAACCCCCTTCCCCCTATGTCATCCAAAGTAAGCAAGGTCTTACCCCCCTTCCAATGCTTACGTAAACATTTGTATATGTATTTTTCTTTTAATGTATTTCGTCTTTTTTAATGTTTTATAAGCAGCAGTTATAATTCTAGAAATAAGAAAATGGGCTTAGAATAAAGGACTTTAACGCACAAAAATATTCATTTAAACAAACTTTACTGACCGTATTCAACATAGAGCAAGGTACAAATATTACAATATTTATTATAATTACGAACAAAACAGACGTTCTTAAAAATTTTTGTTTGTATATTAATGTTAACATTAGGCCATTTAAATACAGAAATCCAAAAAAAATTGACCAGTCGACAGGGTCAATCATAAGAAATAAATATGTCTTATGAAGAGATGAAGATGCCTTAAGCAATCGCTGGCAAGACGTCGGTAAATGATTTCAATTTGACGTGGTCCCAACTGAAGAATCAAGATTCCTTAGTTCTAGTAATACCTTAAATGGTTTTAATATTCACCTTATAAAAAAAAATTAAAGTGGGATTTATTCTTAGTCACTAATTGCAATTATTCTCCAATTTTCTTAAAAACAATATTAAATTCCTTGTAGGACTTTGCTTGTAATTTAAAATTTACGCCACCTTTCATTCACTAACTACATTTTAAACTTCGTATTTGCATGAGATTTTTTAAAACTTTTAAAAAATTTTTGGTGTAACCAAAGACAATTATATAGTAAAACTATAATTGTCTTTGGTGTAACTTTGATTTCAAAACGGAGTGTTAAAACTATCAAAATAAAGCCACCCTATTTTTAATTTGACAATTTTGACACCCTGCTTACCCAGCGGCTGGGTACTCTTGAGTGGTGGGAGGAGAGGTGGGTTGCCATATGTGTAAACTAGTAAAGGCTGCTGCTGACGTAATTCCAATCTAACCCCACCCCCACCCCCATGTCATCAAAAATAAGCAAAACCTAGACCCCCGTCCCCCTATTGTGCTTACGTAATACTTAAACGGCCCCTTAACAACAAAACCAAGATTACCTATGCCATGATGACAAGTCGTTTTACAATAGTTTCTTTTGTTAAGTTACAAAAAAATACGTTTTCATTTGAAACACGTAACACATTGTTCAAGTTCAAAAGCAAAGCTCGTAAACAAAGCCCGATGTGATTTGTGTATTTAGCGCGACGTAAATATTTCGTGACGGCAGACGAACGGTTAATATTGGAAAGTCATCAATTTGGGTCGCATGCAAACAAAAGGAATTTGTGCCTTTTCGATAACGTTTTCGTTATGCACTTGTGCATCTAGTTTGCAAAACAGAAAATCCACGCGACGGCTGATAAGCTTTCATTGACATAAATTTTGAAGGTTGTAGCATCTTGACACATTTATAACAAAATATAAAGGTATTCATGGGTGCATTAACTTTTATTTGTCCTAGAGCAAAATCACTATGTCTCTGGTAATAAAGAGAAAATATATATAAATTTAAGTGTTTTTTTAGAGACTTTTTACCAACTTTAATTAAAACAAATCATTAACTAATATTAATTGTTATTATTTCTTCAACTTATAGCTTTTTTAATAGTTCTTTAAGCGATTTATAGTGACGTGTTTTATAAGTTTAATCTTAGTCCCTTTTCAACAATAGCACCTTTAACTTTATATTACTAAAAACGCTTCTATTTAATAACTGTAATTTTAAATATTAATATATATTTATACTACTTATTAAAGAAAAGTTATTCTATGTTTTATTAAATTGCTTTGTTTGGCATTTTTAAAAAATATATTTGGTCCCAGAAATTTTCGTCACACCGTATGTCCGTCGGACAACCACGATATTTTTCCAAAGCAAAATATAAATGGCGTAGTGTGTACACTGTCGATAAATAGGTATTCTTGGTAAATGATAACGATCATTCTTAACTTTTTTTTAAATAACTGCGGCCTCAGACAAGCAAGTTTTGCCAAAAAAAATGGTTGGCTAAAATGTGTGTTCGTCGGACAACCAGCAGAAATAAGTAAGTAATTAACATTTTTTAATAAGTTATGGTGTTTAAGATCGTATTTAATCTAAATAATACTGTATGCAAAAAAATGTCAAAAATAAAATATATTCTATTAGACAGTTTAAGGTTTTAAAAATTCCAAAAATGTCCTTCGGACAGCCAGTCTTTTGGAAAATCCATCACTTGAATAATTAAAGAAAGGTATTAAAAATTATGGTGTTTTAAATAGTATTTGTTTTTAAAAACTTGTAAAAATCTCCGTCCGACAAACAGTCTCTTGAAAAATCTCTTGGAGAATCGAATTGTTGTCCGTGGGACAATTTGATTATCCTTGGGATATGGTAATATTGCTTAATGATTGACAAGTTAGTTAGCTCTGTTGGTAGTGACCCTGCTTTTAATTCTGATTGTTTTGGGTTCGAATTTTATGTACAGGAGACGTACCTAATGTGGATTTTTCTGGTTTTATTCTTGAAACTGATTAAAGTGCTCTGCTCATTGCAGATTACAATTAATGAAGTAATGGCCTAATGATTTAAATAAGTAAATATTACAAAAACAGTTCATAATAATGAAAATTTTAAAACTGGGACAAAAAAAAGTTAATTCACCCTTTTTAAAACAAATGTACTTGGTTTACAAAATCTTTGTGTTACCCCAATTTAGTCTTAAAACTTAAGGAAGGTGTAGAGGCATAAATTTTAGGTGAGTGCCGTAAAAATGCAATTAATAGTTTTGTTTTCCATTTTTAATAAGTTAATTAAAAACATTACAAGAATACCAACATTTGGGAATGTGGCTAATTCCGGACATAACAAGTCTATAAAGACGACTCTCAAATAATTTCAAGTATATCGGTCAAGCAGAACTGCTGCAAAGTAAATAAATTTATCCAATATATATATTTTTTTATTAGACCAAAACTGTACAGCTGCAATCAGCAAAACATTTGCTGTTTCACTATTATATATACCAACTCATAATCCAGTAATAAAATGAATTCGTTTAGTACATAACCCAAAAAATGTTCAAGGCGTTACACATGATTTTGGTAAGAAAATTAAAGGGAAGATTTAACTATTAAAATTATAAAAAAAAGGTTCATTTAAACTTCTTTAAAAAAGTTTTATTTTTTTTTTAATATCTTAAAAACCCTGCCCAATTTTGTTTTTATTCGGCAGTGTTATTTATGGCATTAAGGGGTAGTTTATCACTCTCTTAATTTAAAAAAATGAAAAACACTCCATCTCCAAAACGAATCAAGTTATCCATGATTTACTATCACAACTCAAATTGTTTTAAAAATTCTAATTAATTGTGTAATCAGATTTGTTCTATCTCTTTTAGTTTTCGCTATACCCGGCAAGGTCAACGAAAAGGCGTCACCCTGTATCTATTTACCTTAAATGACCGCGTTTTTAATTCTTAAAAGGCAGTTCGAAGACTCTAAAAATGTCTTGAGGACACTCCCGTCATCGTAAATAATCGTTTACGGAAATACCGCTGTTTGTACTCAAGGTAGACGTATTTCGGGCCGCTACTAAAATTTGCTCGGAAAGAGTTATGTCGCGATCCTATCTATTTGCTAAGCTGCTCTCGATTTCGTTATGGTAACTTTATGGTAATTTTTGGGTATTTTAAAAACAACGCAGAATTGATTACCGACATTACCGACTTATTTTGTTGTAAAGTGCGCTATCTTTAAATTAAATTTGAAATAATGCTGGAAAATGGGTAAAAGGTTAATGTCGGATTTAATTTAAATTTTGAGTTATGATTGAATTTGTTATGGAAAAAACTAATAACCGCTATATTAGCCGGTGCAACATGGATTTTAAGTAAAAAGTAATAATAGAAGTAAAATCGATTGTGGTGAACTGTGGTACAAAAAAAGTCCGCAAAGTCTTTGTTCTTAAGATAGAGAGTTAACGTTAAAACAGGTTTTTGTAAATATCTTGAATAAATAATAAATTTCATTGTCATTTGGCAATAATATTTATGGCGCAAAGGGGATAATTTGACACTAATGTAATTAAATTAGGTCCAGTTTTGTTCGAGCAAAATATTAATTATTATTAAAAAAAAGTAATATTCGTACTATCATGTAGAGTAATAAAAAAATAAAAATTGTCTTTATTCAGGGAGTGGTAAAAATTTAAGGTTATTTTTTAATTTAAATATAACCCTAAACATAACTTTTTCGGCAAGCCTGTAGCAATATCTTTAAATACTATATTAAAAATAGAATAGTTCTTGTCTAGTAGACACATGGTGCAGGTCGCTTCCTATTCGAATCTTAGACTATATACCGGGTGGTGCCTCGCCGAGTGGAACATAGGAAATCCCCAAAAAATTTTAGGGGGCCAATTATTGGCTCCTCTGTACATTTTGCAGAAAAAATGTAAAAACTTTTGAAAAGAACAATATGACAAAACCTTGTGCCAGGTTTCAAACTATTTTAATATGTTTTAAAATTTAAAAAAATTGGCTTAGGTAAAACGAAACAGGCACCTGTCTGCAAATAAATGTTGTCACTAACATTATAAAAAGTGTCAAAAAATCAGTGACAGCCTTATAACAAATTGTTTGCTGTTTGCTGCTGTTTGGTTTTACCTTAACCGAAAATTTTGTAATTTTGCAGTTACATTTAATTTAATTTTTTAAAATTCCCTTATCAAATTTATTTGAAAGTTTGCACGAGGGTTTGTCAAATTGGTCTTTTTAAAAGTTATCTCGGATAATTAACCCCACTTAAAATTTCCATGGGATTTTCTATGTTACGCTCGGCGACGCACCACCCGGTATACTCTTTAAATTATATCAAATCACGTTAAGGTCTTTTGCTAAGTAGGTGTTTTTTATATCCGGGTCATTTAACCGCTAAAAGTAGATTTTTGACATTTCTGAACCTTGGGCTTTTCCTATTTCCATGGCATGATACCATGTATTTTAAGCATAATTTACTGGTGTCAATAAAAGATAATAAAATTCATAATTTTTTAACCAGACTCTCTATTTATTAAAGAATTAATGACTTACAAAAATTCAGTCATATTCCTCGAACGTATTTCTTGCTTTATCCAGATTTCTGGCTTCGCCGCCTCTGCATTTCAGACGATCCCGGCATCTGAATGGGATAAAATCTGGGTCATCGATCCGAGTTATAAAAATGTTATTAGAGTAATGGATACATTTAGCCTTTGTGCGGACCGGTCGGCGGCCGATAGCACAAAAACATCTGTTAATACGTGTTTAACCCATCAAGGACCTGTCACCGTAATGGCGCCTGTTAAGAGAAAAATTGGACCTATTATAGTTTGACAAATAAGCGAGTTTCAGCCCACTTTTAAACCTTTTTAAAAGAACTGAACGCTGACGCAAACAAAAAATATTCTACGAAATAATTATACATAGAATAAACTTGGGAGGTTGGATGACGAGGGCGAAAGTTTTATAATGTATCTGTAACGTATTTCATATTTATAGAAGTACTTTATTGACAATAATTATTTTAATTTTTCCTTAATAGAGAAATCTCTCTGTTATTTCGGTACATATTACAAAAAAGGCTTTATTTCCAATATGTTTTTTACCTTCAAAAGGCATTATTCCTATAGGTGGAGAAAACTTTTCATTTTAGCAAAGTAAAACATTTTTTTCTTAATCGGAGAAAAAAATTGTATGTCCAATTCGTAGAAAAAACATATTTCTGGACTTTTGGTGGTTGCTGAACTCGGCTAAATCCTCGCTTAACAACGCTTTATGTTACACAATATACTATTGTAACATATTTACACATTGGGCTTTTATATTGATTATTTCCCTGAATAGAAAATAAACTAATCAGAAACCACCATTTTTGGATTAATTTTGTTAAGATGAGTGATTAAACCACATGTGCTGTTTAACCTCGAATAAATTTTTGTCATCCAATCTAGTTGTGAAAATTGAAAGACAAAGGCCAATTTTTATTATCAGTAAAATTCTGTGCTATTGGCTTTAATGTAAGTTTTTCAGAAAATAATCTAGCCGTATACCACTCGACCTACAAATTCAAATCGATTAAACTACCCAAATATTTTTTGCATGAATTTCTTAGCTAATAGTTTCATAGACAATAATTTCAAAAAACTCTCGGCTTTGCGCTCTCGAATTTTTAATTTTAAAATAAAAACACTCGACCGCAGCGCGGTCTCGTATTTTTATTAAATTATTGTCCACTCAACTATATTAAAAAAAAATCCCCAAAATATTTGTAGGTCGTTAATTCGATTAAATTTATAGGTCTTGTGATATAATATATGAGAAAAATACATATTAAATAACTATGGTTACTGTTTTTTAAACCCATGTTATACATGTCTTTTTTGGGCGGTTTTCTCAATTTGAAGTGCCCAAAGTAAAATTTCAAAAAAAAAAACCAAAGAGGACAATTATAAAAACTATAAAAAATGTTAAAAAAAAATTGTACCTGCAGCGGGACTCCGTGTACTGTAGTATTCTACAAATCGACTTTATTCTACCTCACCCGCACTCTGTGTTCAAGAAAACACGCTTGAAGTCGATCAACTTGGTCGCCTATAAGCGAAGTCTCTGAACGTGTAAAATTCCAGAAATTTTAAAAAGTCCTTCATAACCCTAAAATAAATTTAGGTGTTCGTTAGTTTGCTATAATTTATATTTATTTGGTTGTTTTTGTGTTATTAGAATGAAAAAATATATTTTTAGTTCTAGCCATGTGTTTACTGTTCAACCAATGTGACCTTGATTTTTGCAATGATTCGCAATTCTATAAAGCTAATTCGGTATTGAATTTTTTAGTTTAGATAAATTGGTCCAATATTTTTAGTTTACTGATTTAAACTATTCACTGTAGGAAACATTGATGGTTATTTATTTAAAAAAGGTTAAGTTAATCTTCCGAAAAAATTAATTTCACAAAAGGATGAACTTATCCTATAGACATAATAACTGCCAATGCCATAGTCCAAAATTGACTTCAAGAGTAAAAGAGAATTAAATTAAATGAAAATCGATTAAAAACCTAAAACTTTTTGTTCCGTGTTAAAAACAAAAATTAAAAACTCAATTGCTTAATAATAATAATCCGTAAATCTAATTCGCAATAGCTGTATGTGTGTCCTTTTTCATCTTGCACAGTTAAACAAAGAAGTATTGGTACACATATAGACTTTTTACAAACATTTTCGATATTTAGTCTATTGTGACACAGAGTACCAAAAGTGCAATTATTGACTTTTCGAGTAGAAATCTACAATAGAAAGCGAGGTGTAAAATTCAATAGAGCACGGAGTTCCGCTGCTGGTTTATGCAGTAGTATCGCGTTTGAAAATGTATTATATTAAAATGTATTATGCGCAAGTAGGGCATAATAATTTTAATATGTAATCAAATAACACAAAAAGAATTTAATGGTTAAAAGTAGTAACTTTTTTTTATAATTATTTAAGTAACATACAAATAAAAAGGTTAAAAAAATGTATATCATAATAGCACATATTGTGTGAAATTAGAGAACCTAAAATAAATATTACTTTTTTGTATTTTGTAAGACCATATACCCTTAAGAAAGATTAGTACACAGTGCTTGTCTAAATTTAGGATCCCCAGCTAACTTTTAAATTGTTTGGTATCATTTCATAAAAATTTGAGGACTGTAGTAAGACAACATAAACCAAATTGTAGACAAGTGACGACCTAAATAAATGTCATATTGACAGCTGGACGCCATTTCAAAAAGAAAAATTAAATGGAAAAGTTGGTCTTGTGGCACAGTACTTTATAACATCAGAATATAAAGTCAATACTTTTACCTACTACAAAATGGCGGTATTTTGAAAATAACTTGAGTACCTTATTTAGATGGCCATATTTTTGAATCTAATAAAGTTAGATACACATAATGTGGAATGTTCTTAACGCTATTTAAGAATATATTTAGTTGTAATATTGGTAATACTATACAGGGTGGATTTTTTAATGACGCAACCTGTATATTATTTCACTATTAAAAAGTTATCTAAAGGACCTTTAAGAAAGTACCACATAAGGTATATCTTAGTTTATTAGTTTTGGAGATATGGCCATCCAAATCAAGTTTTCAGATAATTTTCAAAGTAACGTCATTTTTTGGGAAGTAAAGGTATTTACTTTATATTCTGGGGTTTTAAAAACTCGTAAGGACCTTTAAAATGATGTATCACAAGACTACCCTTTCCATTTAATGTTTCTTTTCAAAATGGCGCCCAGCTGTCAGTTTGACATTTATATCTGTTAATTCTTGTCTTAAATTTGGTTTATCTTGTCTTACTAAAGTCCTCAAATTTTTATGAAAAATTACCGAACAATTCAAGAGTTGGAAGTGGGGGTTCTGACTTTTGGACTCAAGCTTCTTAGATATATTTTTTAGCAATTAATCAAAGGTTATTCTTTTGCGATAAATATTTGTTTTTAATAAAAATTTTAAAGCCTAAATTTGGGAACCGAAATCGATTTTTGTGTTTGAGAAACCGCCATTTTGTCAAAAATATTTTTTCCTTATTCCTGCAATTAATGTATAGATTATGCTTTTCTGAAACTAGATAAGATAGGTTTTTAATTTTTGATATTTCAGTTCAGAGATATAGTGGTCACCGCAAAACATCTTTTTTAGAGGAGCTCCCGGACATCGGCTACAGAGGCTTTCAAAATAATTTTTTCTCACAAGTATGTCAAAATATTGTCAAAAGTATATAGAATATATATACAAAATTTCAAATTAACAAATCAAAAGGGCCTTTAAGAAAAAATTCTTGAAAAATGTGCCTTTTAATTGGATATAACCCCTTGACTGGAGGACGCCACCTACACTACTTTAAATTTCTGTAAAACGTCTCAACTACAATAACGCCAATAATAGCAGAAATAATTAGAGAAATTTAACCATTTATACTTAAATCACGTTAAATCACTATAGTCCCAGAGCTAGTGAACACTTCGAGTAACGTTGGGTCTGTAAGGCTGAAAATTTGTATAGTGATGAGTCATAGCATGCTAAGTACGACAATCATCACCTGGCAAACATAAGCCCTGCACATCATCACACTGTATATTTTTGAAAGTAAAAAAACTTGGAGCTGTAAGCTTGAAATTTTTCTAGGATTTAGTTTATCTGTAGTAAGGTTTGAAAAAAAAATACAGGCGTTTTCGATGAGCACACGTACCTGCCAAAACTAATAAAGTTAGATATACCTAATGTGGGATTTTCTTAAAGCTTTTTTAAAGATCTTTTTAACGGTGATACTGGTGATAATATACAGGGTAAAACAGCGGTGTTTTTTAATGAGGCATCCAGTATATTTTATTACCAATAAAAATAAGAAAATACCTCACTAGCTACTTTATTAGTTTTGCCAATATAGCCCTCCAGCCACACCTTTCAGTTCGCCTGGCAAGTACTTGTGCTTATCGAAAATGCCTTTTTTATTTTTTAAACATTTAAAAATATACGGGGTGATGTTTATCGTACAAATTTATAGCCTTACAAGCCCAACGATACTAGAAGTGTTTACGAGCTCCCCTACTACTAGTATTAAGATTGGCTGTAGAATAGTCAAAGTTTGTAAGGCGATTCGCGCACTGAAATGGTAAGCAAGTGACGTGGCAGTGAGGGAGTAAGCTAGTGTTAGAAAAAATCTTTAAAGCTCTCAAAAATAAATTATTATGGAGACTTGTGGTACCCATCTAATGCCACACACATACCAATTGTTATTTATGCCATTTATTTATACAGGTTTTAAATATTTTTGCCGACAGTGACTTACCACCTGGGCGCCACGTTACTTGCCTGCTATTTTAGTACGCGCCTTGCCATAGGTGACATTTCTTTTGAGTTTTAGTATCAATAAGGATTAGTGCTAAAACAGTTGTAGTTTTTAAAGATTACTTTACATCTCTTTCTTGATGCAATCACTCTTCTGGTGGCTTATAGATTAGGCATCATTGAAATAACTTTTAGTCCCTTGCAGCTATACTTACCAGTTTTAGATATTACCAACTACGATTAAGATTTTTCGCCTACAAAAAGGAAATAGCTTCTTAGTTTTTTTTTAATGATGAAACTAATTGAAAATGGCTTTTTTCATTTATAAGCTGGTTTCGATGTAATAACTCGTCGATACATCCATCATACATACAGCTATTGGCGCGTCCTCTGAGTTTAATCAGTATTAATAGCTTCTTCCGCACCAAACAACCTTATCGGTCTCCCACACCTTCCTAACACGTGTATTCATCATCCCCTTTATTATAGAAGACGCGACGAAGCGAGGAGCAAAAGCAGTCGCCTGGATACGTTTTTAAACGTTGATATTGAGCCAATAAGGCCTCTTAAAACATATATTGAAAATTTTGCTTTTAAACTAAGAACAATAAATTGGGGTTTTAATAGTCTGTAAATTTTTACATTTATTTCAAAATGGTTTTCATTTAAATTTGTAGACAACTGAGATAAAATAGATAGCAAAAAGTAATGATGTCTTAAAACACACAGAGCCGGTGTTCCATTAATGGATCAGTCGATGTACCTCCGGCACCACAGCTCGATTTTTTAGATATAAGAGATAAAAGATTAGATATAGAAGTGCAGTTTAGCCATCTAACTATAAATAGTAGAATATCTATAATAATATTACATTATAAGTATTTATGTTGTCAAACGTATTATACCACATTCCCTAAAATTAAAATTTGATATTTATTGAATCGTTTATTTCAGAAATCCGTCAACTGACATTTTTGTTGAAAATAAGATTTAGAGTGATTTTCAAGTATATTATGTAAACTTACAGTCTGTTTTACTGATTTTAAGAATTATTTCGGCATGCTTGTGCAACAAGACGTGTTCAGCGAAGTAAACATACTGGGTTACCAAAGAACTACCATAAAATTTAGTTTATAAACACATTATATACTGTAGATTGACGGGTTTCTGTACTAAACACATTTTTTATAAAATAAACAACCAGAGATACAGGGTGGTAAAGTTTTAAAAATATATATCTTTTTAGCACTGTGTATCTCAAAAGTTAAGACATTTATGACATAGGTTTATTTGAACCTTTCACCTAAGGATTTACACTTTTAAAGATAAGCATATAATACTTATTCACCCTGTATAGGTTAGACCTGGCCATGCAGGAAATTATTATTTTTAATTCAGATATCCCAAAAACGGCTGGTTAAATTAACTTTTACCAAGAATACCTTTTTATGTAAAATATAATAAACAATAATAATTTTTACCTAAAAATTACATATAGAGATGTGGCACAAAAATATTTTGTTGTTTATAATTTGTAAAAGATACAGCAGGTGACGTCATCTAAAGTTTACAATAAAATTGATACCTAATTCTAATTTTTCACCTCCCAAAACCTCCTTTAGCAAATCTTTTGGCATTAAACCCCTTTTCAGTTATTCATAACAAATATATATTATAAACCTTTTAAAGATAATTTATGTTATTGCAGAAACAAGTCAAGTGCAAAAAGTATTTATTTTTTTAAACAAATTATAAGTATTATAGTGTCATTACAAATAAAATTTTTCATAAGAAGTTATTAAGTACTATTTTAATTTTTTTAGCCAAAATCTTTATTAAAGATGGGAAGTTTTTGTCGTTTACCGAAAATTTAATAAAGTACACTTAGCAGGTTTGTAAAATGGGCGATTCAATTAGTTTTTGCTTTAGAATTTAATCTATTGATTCTGGTACAAGTAAACAGTTTTCTTTGTTTAAATAATAAAGTGTGTTATTAAAGTGGTCAGAAATAAATAATACAGACAATTAAATATACTTTTATATAAAAAAAAACTATATTGCTTGTACATTATATATGGTTAATACTAAAGTAGCAACAGCAACTTTTGTAGTAAACAACACTTTAAAAGTAAGTTTATATCGTTTATACGAATTATATAAAGGGTAATAAAACTTAAGACGGCACTATGGCTAACTTTTTAATTATTGGAGATACGAAGTCGGTTCAATTAGTGAAGTTGTAGTATTATTTTCGCTGATTAATATGCTGCACAGCAAAAACAATTGAACATCGGATTTCCCATATATTGCAAACAATGTATTTTTTTTTAATGGAATACCTTGTATATTATATTACCATTTGAAAGATCCATCAAAAAGGTTTAAAAAAACTCTTTATGTGATATATCCAATTTTTAATAGTTTTGGAAATATGACCGTTCTCAGAAATTTAATAGTAATATAGAATCACTTTTTGAATAAAATACCCTGTTTATTGCTTAATCATAAGATAGATATTTTAACGAACTTTAAATAAAATACCAGATTTGATAAGTCTATCTTTTATAGTTTTGGAAATACAACCGTCCAAATCTAAAAAATAGTAAATGTTGTCCATTTGTCTACGACACTAAACTTAGTGCTTATAGCTTAAAGCTGTAGATATAATGAAAATTTAACTTAATTCTCGGATTTGGTTGGCCATAACTCGAAAACTACAGAAGATAGACAAAACAAATTTTAATAAAGACGTTTAAAATACCTCTTTAATGGTGTTGCAATACAAGGGTGTATTATTTTAATAAATAATAGTTTAAAAAAACTAAAAAACACGCTTTTATATGCAACCGAACTAAAAATTAGAAAATAATTTTTCATTACAAAGAGTTTGTCACTTCAGAGTAAAAAGCGTGGGGTGCATTTTACTATTTTTTCATAACTTTTCCCTCATAGATATTTGCAAATAGAATAATTGTAACATTTAATATATTAAGCACCCCACGCTTTTATTCTGAAGTGACAAACTCTTTGTAATGAAAAATTATTTTCTAATTTTTAGTTCGGTTGCATATAAAAGCGTGTTTTTTAGTTTTTTAAACTATTATTTATTTTTCATTTTTAGTTCGATATATCAATTAGTTTTTTAAAAATAAATGCTCCAGTTTATTCACTAAAAAATTCCTTCGCCATTTTGTCAAGAGACACAGAGGATCTGTAAAGGAATTTATTTATCCTGGCGGTCCTAATCAGGATAACGGGATACTGTTTTTAAATTATTGCATTGTCATCGGTCCTTGATACGTGTGCAAAGTTTCAAAGAAATTGAATCGCTGGGAAAAAATTAGGCTCAAAGATTCCGTTACATAGATGGATAGATAGATAGATAGATAGTTACAACCCAAGCTAATAAAAGCGTGTTAAAAATGCAAGTTAACTATTATTTTCCTGAGGATTGCCATATTTCGGAAACTAATAAAAATTCGATATCTAACATAAGGACTTTTTAAATCTTCGATCTTTAATTGTTTTTTTTTTGTTAGAAGTAGATAAATCAGCGGAAAAAATACTACAACTTCACTAATTTAACGGACCTCTTATATCCAATAATAAAAAGTTAGCAATAGTATCGACGTAAGTTTTATTATCCTGTATATTGTTGTTGTATTATGGACAAAAGAACAGTTAATTTACTTCATAATAATAACAAATCAAAATAATTTATTTTCTTCAACTCTCGGAACAGATTTAATTGTAATTTAATCATAGTAATGAATTATGATGTATCGTTTGAATTACCAAGACTTGTCAGATGTTTATTAGGCAGTTTATCATATTTTTATATTAAAAAGAAATTAAAAAAATAGGCGAGGACAAGTAAAACGTCTTGTAGTTCTAATGCATTTTAATGACAGGGTACCTATTTCAACTCTATTTTTTTCAAACAAAATTGAATTTCGATATTAGTTCTTAAAGCCGGTCCCAGATACTACGAATTTCGGAGATTATTAGACATTCGCCAAACTTCGTGGATCGTGTGGGAGAGTGGCTTCGCTACGCTTCGACCAGAATTCGCAGTTCGCCGTATTAAGAAGTTTTTCCCGCCGACTCGACTGTCCGTAAAATATCTCGGTGACATTTGGTTTCAACAAGACGGCCCTACTTGTCTCACAGCCCGTAAAACATTGGCCGCAAAGATCATGTAAAGCCGGTCCCATACACTAAGAATTTCGGCGAACATTCGGCATTCGCCAAACGCGTGGATAGTGGCTTTGCCACGCTGCTTCCAGCATTTGCACTTCGCCGTAGTACAAAGTATTTCCTACCGACTCGACTGTCGCACAGTGGCCGATTATTGTTAAAACGTTGCATAAATTAAAAGAAGATCAAAAATGTTGTTTTATCATTCCAAAAATTACAAACACACAAAGTATAATCATTTTAAGTGGCAAAAGCTTTATTGATATCTTAATAAGTTTTATACAGGATGTTTCAAAACTTGGCATGAACGACAACCTATATACAGGATTCCATAGTATCCATACTATTGAGAATTTTAATTCCAAAGAAAAACTATGTTATAGACTGCTATTTTAGCTACTTTTTAAAATTATTTTGAAGTATACAGGGTGAGCCAAAAAACATGGCACACCAAAAACAGGTTCTTTTAAATGGGACACCACCCTGTATATTTTTGCATTTTTCGAATCTACATAAAATTCTAAGCATTTTGGAATGTCATATTCCTATACCTAAAGTTAATAGTTTGGGAGTTATTAACAATTGAAAATCGGAATTTTTGAACTTTGACGATTTACCAAGCAAAAACAGTTGAAGATAGAGCAAAACGACTTTCACTTTCCTATCTTAACTTTTCAAGAGCTATCTAACGAAAATAAAAAGTGAAGGCGAAGTGAAGGTGAAGTGAAGGTAAATTAAAGGTTAAATTCACCTTCATTAACCTTCAAATCACCTTCACTTTTTAATATATTTAACCAACTAGTGACAATACAAAAATCGACCTTACTAACTGTCCAGAGTTATTAGTTTGTGGTTCATAAAATATTTAATGTATGTCTCGAAAATCAATAGTTTTTGAAATATTCCAACAAAATAAGTTTAAGTCTTTTTAACAAATCACCCTGTATCTCAGAAACAACTGAAATGTTTCATCGCGGTAAAAGCACTAGCAGCACTTGCCATTTCGGAAAAGTAAAAGTGGCATCACCTAAACTAGACACCCTGGGTAGTAGGGTATTCTATTAAAAAAGCAAAACTTTTCTTGGTAACCAGAAAACTAAACAGTTAGAGAAGATAATGTGATACAAATTATAAGAGGGTCGTTAGCGGAACATAAAAAAATGATTTTTAAAATGGCTACTTTGCTATAATTTTTATACACTTGATTAAATGTGTTAGTAAAATAGAAAACAAAATTTCAATAAATGAATAAAACACTATATACATACCTGACTAAACACTAATCCCACTAAACAGTAAAAAAATTCTACAAGAAATTTTTAATACAAGGAATCTTTATAAGACAATGTTTATCATTGAATAACGTTTACTGCATAGAAAACTTGGCTTAATTCAAAGATGGCGTAGAGATTAAAAACAAGTGAAAAATTCAGAATGGTCACAGCCAACTAATAGAATAGAATGTTAGGAAGTAGGCTATTGACAATTTACTTAATTTTTAAGATTTGATATTTCCCTTTTTTGCCACAATTTTACAAAAATCGACCATAGTGATGTCGATAAAATACTTTACATCAAAGTGCGGCGGATTGCTTTCGGTTACAGCTCCCAGACGCTTTGCTCTTGCTTCCATGCATTTTTGTTAATATTTTGTCTGATCTGTGCAGTACCAGTTTATGCTTAAGCGTTTAATAATGGAGTGGAACAACGATTTAGTAAATGGGTTCTTGGATCTTTACCAAAAAGAGAAGATACTTTGGAATCCTAAAGGTTAAAATCACAAAAACCGAAATTTAATTTACTGTGCGTGGAAAAACATTCAAACATGTTTCAGTGCAAATTGTATAATTACTTATTTTAAAAGAAAAAAGACTCATTAATTGCCATCTACTGTGCTTAGCAATATGGTTAGCTGTGAATAGAAAACATAATTTAGGAAGTATAGTCCTACGACATCAGAAAATAAACTATTCTTAAAAGAATATGGGAAACTGCTAAAATTTATTATCAAGTACCTAAATATACCGCGCAACAGCTATGGTCGCATACAGGGTGTCTCACGGTCGATGGTGCCTGACGTTTACAGAAAACGGGACACTGGATTTTTTGAAAATGTGACAACATAAGTATTGGCTTGTGATCTAACGATCTAAAATATTTTTAACGTTGCAGGGTTGCTGCTTATATCAAAAAGTGGCATCAACTTTAATATTTAAATCGTCAAACACCCTGTATATTTTAGTATTTTTTGATACGCTACTGCTTTCTGATTATTTTTGTTTAATATCTTATACCTATCTCTAACGGTTTTCGAGTAAAAAATTATTTTTCATATTTTTTGTTCAAAACTTGTATTTAAATAAAATGCTTTTAGTACTCTATCTGCATTCGTAGATACATTAATTTTGGGTGTAGCATCTCAATATCGTCTATATTGATTTTGTAAGGAGAAATTTGTTTTGAATTATACAAGGTCGCTTAAAATTTGTGATTTTATCTCTGGATGTAAAAATGGTAAAAAGTCAATTGTTTTAAATGGAACACCCTGTATAATATCAAAGTTTCTGAAGAACCGTAAAAAGCCTTTTCAAATAATATATCAGGTTCCTATACCTAAATGCTATGGTTCCGGAGATAAAAGCAAGTTTCTTTAAAAATTAAAATTATACATTATAAGTATTTATTAAAGATAGCCATGAAATGTAATGACACACCAACTGTCAAATATATATATTATTATTTTTGGTCATGACATTTCATGGCCATTTTTGATAAATACTTATTATGCTTAATTTTGATTTTTAAAGAAACTTGCTTTTATCTCCATAGCATTTAGGTATAGGAATATAAAATTTCATTTTAAAAGGCTTTTGATGGTCTTTCAGATTTTTTGATAATATACAGGATGTTCTATTAAAAAATTACTTTTTAACATTTTTATATCTAGAGGTAAAATCACGAGTCAACGAACAGTACGTTTCCTAGCGACGCATTTAACCTACAGCAATAATGCATTTTTGAAGGTAAGAAAATGTATTGAAAATATGTAAATTTTTATCTGAACGAAAAAAATATATATTTTTTTCTTAAAAATTGCTTCTTGTTAACTTACTAAATAGTACCTTCGTTATTTTTGATCCACTACATAAAATCTGTCTTAATTTATCAAGGCCAAAAATAAAGCGCATTATCTACACGACTAAACAATACTTCACTAATAACGAAATGCAACAGCATTGTGTAGAAAATCAGCGGCAAACAAATAACCTTAACACAACGTTTACGATAATTACAATTGAAATAATTCATCATCGTCAATGTCCGCCCCTGCTTTAATTGTAATTTATCCATTACAATATGTCGTATGAATTATCAGGGATTTTGCGATATTTATTAAGGCAATTTGTCTTGTTTACATCGAACAAGAAATTCAAAGAAAAGTGATGAAAATTACTGTATTTTTAGGTATTTGATACCTTTTAATGGCTGACTACAGTTTAATTAGGCTAACTTTGCACTATTATCGCCATTCAAATATAAATATTATTGGAAATAGTCTATAGTCTATAGTTTAAGATCCGAATAAGAAGCGACCTGTATCCATTTGTTTACCGGAATTTTTTGTATTAAATATAGCATTTAAACAGAACTATTGCTTTTGGGTTGCCTAAAAAATATGGTTAAGGCTATAACTAAAACAATAACTTCAAAATTTTTGACAAACTATCACTAATTTTGTTTCTCTTCGTTTTTATTAATAAAGCCATGGAAATTTTTTAAAGGACCCCGCACTAACCTTATGGATTTCTTGACTTTTTAATCAAAAGTCATCATCATCATCATCATCATCATAATAATAAAAGCATTGTTGCCAAGAAGAATCCATTTACAAAACAATTTACATAGCAAATTAGAAACAATAATAATAATAATAATAATAAAGTCTGGCCATCAGGACAATGCCTGGCATTGTTCTTGGTGCTACCGAACACGAACAATCCAAGCAAGACGGTACTGCCAGCGAGCTTGAAGGGGTTGCGGGTACCAAAAGCAACCAACGAGAGGCCTTGAATCGGTCCGGTAGCCTATGTAATACCGGTAACCGCCGCGGCTCTGTTGGGTGACATCCCGCAGAGTCGCGGATATCTCGCATTGTCCCTATAAACAATGATGAGCAAGCTCCCAACAATCCACCCCGTTCGGATAGGGGTGCAGGGCAGGTTGGAGGAGCAACTGGACGGACGCCCTTAAACGACCTTGGCAATGGACATGGACGCCTCACGGATGAACTTAGGGACGATCTGATGGATGCACGCCACATGGTGTGCTAAACACCCAGAACTAAGTCATCTCTCCCAACAACGTTTGAGAGACTATGTAGCCTATCTTAACCGATCTGGATATATCAGAACACCAAGACAACAGGAGCCACCTCAGGACCTGGATAATCGGGATCTGGAACAAAACTAGCCTGCGGAAAATATGGTAATTGAGATTGCCCCCGAGAACGCCAGCAACGAACTAACAGAGAGGCTTACTAATATCAACATCAAGTCTTACATAAAATCCCAAGATATCGCACAAGCAAACAACGCTCTTCGGGACTTACTTTCAGAACAAACGGATATTTTGGCACTTAAAAACGCTGTTTATGAAGCTGCGAAGCAACTTGTTCCTAACAACCGCTCAGATAGCTTTTACCAGGCACTTCGGAAGACCGAACGCAGAATTCAGCAAATTGCCAAAAAAATAGATCCAACGCAGCAAGAGACATCGCGCATTCAAAGTGTATTGGATTATATATTAACCAAAAGACCTTTACAGCGTTGCCTAGACCGCATACGATCGTTGGGTGTTATTAACAACAGCTTAAAGAAAAAGGCTAGAGGGCTAAGTGATACAAATAAATTTGTGACTAAACCCTCTAGCTTTCTCGCAGACCCAGCACCAACGGTTGAAAATCCGCCACAAGCAAGTGTTGTGGAGCAGTTCTGGAAGGATATCTACGAGGACTCGAAACCGTTACGACGGGACACTCCTGCTTTAAACACCTTTAGTGTCTATTGTTCCGACAAGGAACTTAACCAGCACGAAAGTCAGTGCAGTGCAAGGAATTATTCTGCACCGGGTTCGGATGGCATTAATAAATTCTGGTGGAAGAAATTCCCCAGTACCCATCCGCCAGAATCTTTGATTCATGTCTTAATGGAGACACACCAATTCCTGAATGGTTTGTAGAAGGCCGGACTATATTAATACCAAAAAGGGAGATCCAACACAGCCAAAGTACTACAGACCGATCACCTGCCTCAATAGCAGCTACAAGGCTTTTACTAGAATTTTGTATTCTAGAATACTAAGTGCAATAGATCCTATTCTCTCTGATATAGGGGAGCAGCGAGGAGGAAAAAGAATAATCAATGGTTGCAAGGAAATTCTCTTAATCGATAGATGCATCACACAAGACTCAATCCAATACAAACGCAACCTCATTATGGAATGGATTGATTACAAAAAAGCTTTTGACACAACATCGCATAAATTAATTTTGCATCTGCTTAAAGATCTCAAGGTTCCTCTTAACCTAATTCGTTGCATCGAACAGCTGATGCCGCTCTGGAAATCTAAATTCTCCATAACATCTGGAGCACAAAAAATCATTACTGATCCCATTACATTTAAACGGGGCGTATTTCAGGGCGACTCACTAAGTCCTCTATTATTTTGTATATCGCTGCTTCCCGTATCCGTGTCTCTTCGGAAGACTCGGGGGTATTGCTGTGGACCACCTGGAAGGAGGGATCGTAAGATAACCCATCTGTTTTATATGGATGACCTGAAACTTTATGCAACTAGTGAGCGAGATATTCAACAGTCTCTTAAAGTGGTTCACGAATATACCAAAGATGTTGGCATGAAGTTCGGACATGACAAATGTGCAAAACATAGGCTAGTGAATCAACCTGCTGACAGCGCGATTCTCCGCCTGCTAAAAAATAACGAAACATATCGATATTTAGGTATCGACCAAAATCGTACTTAGGATGTTAAAGCTGTAAAGGCCGAGCTGAGAAGCAATTACAGGCAACGCTTAAGGAAAATATGGAAGTCCGAACTATCTGGATTGAATAAGGGTGCTGCAACTAACATGCTAGCAGTTCCTGTATTGCTTTATTCGTTTGGAGTAGTTAGGTGGACCCTAGAAGAGTTGCGCGAACTGAACGTTAGCACACGAAAAATGATGCATCTTCACCGCAGCATCCATCCCCGCTCATCAGTCTCCCGCATTTACCTCTCATGCCATCAGAGAGGTCGCGGCCTTTTAGGCTTGGAGTGTATGCATGATCGTTTGGTTTTGAGTCTTGCTTGTCAGGTTGCCAAAAGCACGGATCCACTGGTGCAGTTAGTAAAAGAACATGAGATGGCCAATGTTGGAGCATTTTTGTTCAAGGCAGCCGAGCGAGCCGCGGAGAAATTCGGTCTCAGATTTGAAATAGATTCTAACGACGACCAATCACTTATAAGACAGGAGTCTAATGCTGTACCAGCTGCAGTTAAAAGAGCCGAACAACGGATGCTCTTAGAAGATCACATCAATAAGCCGCAGCACGGAGTCTTTTACAGAAACATCAAAAGACTCGATCTATCTCGAAAGCTTACGTTTGGGTTTTTGTAATTCGCCGAGCTTAAGTCTGAGACCGAAGAATTTTTACTAGCATGCCAAGATGGGGTGATAAACACATTGGTGTACCGAAGCCAATTTTCCAACGTTCTTGACACCGCATGTCGCGCCTGTCGACAGCAACCCGAAACCCTTATGAATTTATTGTCAGCTTGTTTAGTGCATGCTGTCAATAGCTACATTCATCGGCATAATCACGCTCTTTGGGTACTTTATTATCACCTCAGGCATTACTACGGCATCGATGAAATAGCAATACCGCCGTTTGCTCCCGGAGACATTGAGGCAGTAGTGGAAAATGACAACTGTCTCATATACTGGAACTATGCGTTCCCAACCACACATCAAATTCAAGCGAATAAACCCGACATCGTTCTCCTTGATAAGACAAATCACACAATGTATGTAATAGAGTTCTCCGCACCTGCGGAAACTAACATCGATATAAAAGAACGGGAGAAACGAGCCAAATATGAAGATCTTCTTGGCGAACTTCGGAGGCTTTATCCAGAGTATACCGTGCGATTGGTTGTTCTGATAATTGGCGTTTTGGGAGGCATGAAGAATAACATATTAAGGAAAATGAGGTACATTCCAGCATGTGAAAATACACCCAAACAACTGGTGATGAAGATGCAGAAATCTGTTGTCCTTGGATCCCTTCGCCTACTGAGGCAAATGAATTTGGCGAAAATCACTGACAGAGCAGACGCAAGGAGTGGTCTTCGATATGGATGGCCTTCCGCACGACGCCCTATGGGGTCGGAGCCATGGGATACGTCGTGTTGGATCTTTTAAATAATAATAATAATAATCTCCGCCCCAGCGGAAACTAACATCGATATAAAAGAACGGGAGAAACGAGCCAAATATCAAGATCTTCTTGGTGAACTTCGGAGGCTCTATCCGGAGTATACCGTGCGATTGGTTGTCTTGATAATTGGCGTTTTGGGAGGCATGAAGAATAACATATTAAGGGAAATAAGGTACATTCCAGCATGTGAAAATACACCCGAACAACTGGTTATGAAGGTGCAGAAATCTGTTGTCCTTGGATCCCTTCGTCTACTGAGGCAAATGAATTTGGCCGAAGATCACTGACCGAGCGGACGCGAGGAGTGGTCTTCGATATGGATGGCCTTCCGCACGACGCCCTAGGGGTTGGAGCCATGGAATACGTCGTGTTGGATCTTTTAAAGAATAATAATACTTATATATAAATATAATAACAATGGACCTTAAAGAAAAGATTTTACAAAGAATTTAACAGTATAAAAATTCAAAAATAAATCTTACTGACTACATTTGGCTTTTCCTTTCAGTTCATTTTTATTACAATTAAAAATATTACAGTCCTTTAAAATCTTGTTAAAACTTGCCCACATAAAATTGACCGGTGATTTTAGCATTATACAAATATTAGTACGAGCTCTTTTACACATTTTTTAAATTAAAATATAGCCTTGACTATAATTTTTTAGGCAACCCTGTAGCAATACCTTTGTTTACATACTATATTTAATTTAAAATAGTTTTTTACGGTTAACAAATGGGCGCAGGTCCCTTCCTATTCGGATCTTAGACTATTAGTTAAAATTAAATAATTAAAATTGTATAGAATTTTTAAAACTTAATACGCATTTTTGTAAATCCTAACAAAATAATAAATTTAATAAATTTCTTGTGATACATTTTGAAATTTGGGCCTGATATATTATAATCACAATTAATGACATATGGTATAATTTATATGTCTATTGAGTGTTTATATTAGTATCATAATTTAGGTCAATTACAGGGTAATAATGTAATAAGTTTAGTGTCAAGCTGAAACATGTTGCAAGCATTAATTACCAATAAGTAAATTATTACTATTGGTGATATCCAAAAACTTTTTGCAATTGTTATTTGTACAATATTTTTTTATATGACTGGCATTTTGTTACCCAATATTATTTTTTTTACATAATTTTGAAATGTAAGAGACCCAATTTTTTTACCTTTTAATTTTTATTAACATAGATTTTTTAATGCTTGTAATATTTTTATATTATTAAATATTATAATTATAAATATTATTGATCTAAACCTACAAAACTGTTAAACAAATTTTAACTTTTTTTTTTGTTCTAGGATGAAATGAAAAATGAGTAAGCCCTTTGACGGTAAGTCTTATTATTTTTTTAATTATGCTATTTTTTAGTTGGATATGTGCATACCATTATAGATTATATGACATATGTACAATTCCGTTTCTATGGTACTAAAAATAAGTTTTTGTTTAATTAGTAAAACTAAAAAATATTTTTAATTTGGTAATGGTTAACTGACAAAAGTAAAAAAACGATAATATTAGGTCATAATAAAGTTGATACAAGCAGTTTATAACAATAATAAAAAATAGGGTACTCCATTTAAAATTTTAAAATTCCGTAACCTACAGAGAAAACTATAAACTTGGCAACCTTGCAACTTTTTAATACTTCATGTTTAGTTACCCCTTGGCACAATATTTAGTTTATTTATATTGAACGGTTGCTGAGATAATCTACCGTTCCGGATTTTTTACTTACCCTGTATTTAAATATAAAAATTACCTAAAATTTTTTAGCACCCTTTATAGTAACATATTCTAATATTTTAATACGATTTAGGGCTAGTCACTAAAATGTATATTTTTAAATAATACAGAATGTAGTTTTTCTCTTCAATTTTATAATAAAGCCATGGGAAATTGAAGGGTGTCCGGTTCAAACAGGCTAAGTGCCAAATTTAAATAATAGAGATATTTAAGGAAAACGAAATTTTGAGGGGTTATTACCAAAAGGGTAAAAGATATATTAGTTTTGGTTTAACTTTGTTTAATAATCTAAGTTTAGCCTTGTTTTAAAATTTTCTGCAAAAAATGTTTAATGTAAGAAAAAAATTAAAAATAAGCAAATATGCCACAATAAAAAAAAGCATTTAAGAGAAATAACCTTTTCCAAATTCTAAAATAAAATTCCAAACTTATTCATTAAAATAAATGTGTACTAAAACTTAAAATACTATAATATGGGCAAAACATGATTTAAACTTAGTCCACTAGCTTCCGGTAATAGTCTTTATGATCTTTGTTTTCAAGAATATCGATCATAGAGCGTAATGATTTTTTTTGTTGTCCGATATTTTGTTTTCTGGGAGTAAAAGGTTGACAATAGTTTTCTTTACGCCCTGTGTTGTTTTGTTCTTCTTTAAAATTAATACTTCCTTTCAACTTTCAACTTCACTGTACGTATATTTTACCATTGTTACTTCAGGATCTTCCTTATCAATGCAGATCATGACTGCTTTACTAATAATTATTTTATTAGTATCAATAAGATTTTCCGCAACTTCTTTAAGGTCCCTAAATCCAAACGACTCCATATCGATAATCTGAAAGGGAAGTTATCGTTTAGGTTCTTCTTTTTTGGCATTGTTTTATTTTTCCTAGTTTTATATTCTAATCCAGAAACTTTTAATTTTTTTGTTCATCTCTATATTAATTAATTCCTTTATTTTTTATCTTAAAAACGTCAACCACATGTATTAATAAGTCAAAATACACGCTCTAACTAACAAAAATACGCCGCTGTTTATTTCGGTTGATGGCACTTAGCCTGTTTGTACCGAAATAAGACATGTCATTTGTAGGTTCCCTCACTTTCCAATGAATTGTATTACTATACGCGGCAAGCTTGGCACATAGCATTTTGTGAAGACACGTACGATGGCACTTATAACGTTTTTATGCAAAAAAATTAAAAATAAATAAAATGGCACTTAGCCTGTTTGAACCGGACACCCTTCAATTGTTTTTTAAAATTTTGAAAAATAATTACAATTTTTTGGTATTGTATTTGTAATATATAAAAAGACATATTTTATTAACAAGCTTTAAAATGTATTAAAAAATTGGGGTGTTTTTGTAAATTTAAATATATATAATATATTTAAATTTAAAAATAACGTAAACATTTTTTAACACTCTGTATGGTAGTATATCTAAATATTTTAATACATATTAGGGCTGGTTAATAAAATGTATATATTTAAATAATACAGAATATACCAAAAATTGTAATAGTTTTTCAAAATTTAAAATTTAAACCATTTCCCATAGCTTTCTTTGTAAAATTGGAGAGACAAAAATCTTAATAACATATTCGTACTGTCATATTAGTAGGGGAGCCCAAGATGCCTAATTTGCAGTTACTCAGATATCCCCTCTTAGGCTCCCCTACCAAAGAGTAAAAAAATAAAAATTGCTATTTTACAGGGAGTGTTAAAAATGTGTAGGTTATTTTGTTAATTTAAATATAACCTTAAACCTAAGTTTTTATCCTGTAAACAGATGGGCGCAGATCGCTTCCTATTCGGATCTTAGACTATAATAATATTTGAAAAGCCCGATTTTCAAGGTGTCCCAAATAACTTTAAAACAAATCATTATCTGAGTAAACTTTTTAGCGAAAAAGAAAAAGGCGCAATTTAAAAAGGTTATTTTTAGGGTTTAAATCCCCATTTTTACTATCGGGTTTTTAATACTAGTAAAGAATTTTCGCCCTCCTTAACCTTTAAATATTACAAAAGCGGTTTTGTATTTTTTTAGGGCAAATGTTTATTTTTTTCGTAAGGTAATCTTTTCTGTGGAGAAATGAACGCACGACCCTAAAATGGGATTTTAAAGATATCCTGAGATTTGCACCTTTTGCATATTAAATCGTGTCTAGACTCAGGAGATTTTCGGATGTTTTACGGGTGAAAATAAAGTAGAAGTGATATGTACAGATAAGGCCATTTTTTATAAAACCAGCAAATTTGTTTTCCGGTGCGTAATTGTCGTTATATATGAGAAGGGGGAGTTTACACCAAAACCAACATAAATTACACTTTTAATATAATACAGGACTTGATTACTTTAGTGTGGGAGTTTGGTGAGACTATAAACAGTGGTTATAGAAAAATAAGATACTAGGTGCTTAAAAAATCTTTGCTTACCTGAAACACTATATTCTAAAGTGCACTTTCTTCAGGTTACAGCCATTGTAAGTGGCGTAAAAACTGTAGCTAAAAACTTTTTTTCAATGCGCCTGTAAATAAAAGAGGAACAATTAACGTAAAATTAAAAATTAAAGAAACCTTTTTGGTAGTGTACTGTTACTACTAGTTTTAGTGAGGGTAATTTACGTTTGTGTATTTTTTTTTGTCAACCCACAAAGGTTTTATGCCTTGGTACCAGAGTACCGTGGGTGCCAGGTTATTAGATGTTTAACCCATATTTAACTTTGTTCCGTCAACATTGTCCAATCATTAAAACATACAGTTTGTGCATTTCACAGCACCTTTTAGACAACGCGGTAGTGCCAGCACAGAAGTTATTTTGAAATAACTTCTACTTAGGATAGGTAGAATATTACACAGTGGTTTGTCATTGCCAAATGTGAGGTGACGAGCCATTAAAAATGCCGATGTTTATTGCCAAGATACGAACCCGAATCTCTGCAGTAAGAGGCTGGTCCGTTAGCCGCTACACTAAGCTCGCCACGTTGTTAATTAATATTGCGTTAAATGACCACAGTATGTTTAACATTGTTAATATTTATTTTTTTGGTGAAGAAGACAATTATTGTAGCTAGCAATGTATGTTTTTATATAAAAAAAAATGTTTTTTAGCTTAAACAATATTTGTACTAAATTTGGAATCACCCTGTATGACAAATACATAATATATTTTAAAAAATTATCTAAAGCTATCGACAGGATATTTCTTTAGCTGTTAAATAGCAAAAAATAAAATTTAAAGCCCAGTGACTATTTTAAATTTACTTATTCCTATTGTTTAAATAAATTTAAATGTAGGTTGAATTTTATAGATAGAATTATTTTATAAACCTTGCACGAAATATTCGTAGGTTAAGAATAAAATAGAGATTAAATTGTATTAATATTTTTAAACTAAAAAAAAGAAATAAATAGGAATAATAAATAATCAAAAAAAAACTGTGATAGTCTAAGATAAAAATTTAATTGAATATACAGGGCATCTCCAAATATTGTCAAAAAATGCTACCACAAGTTTCTGAGGCGAAATCGATGATTTCGAAGATATAGGGTGTTTAAAATTTATTGCGGTTTAGTTTTTATAAATAATTTTAAGGAATGATAGGTCTATTTTCACATTATTCGGTTAGGGAAGGTTTTAGGAGAGAGGTTTAAGCTACACAGATTGTTTCAGAATTAGATGCTAATCTTTTGGCGTGTAAATTCTTAGGTGAATTAAAAAAAAAAAAGTTTTTATAATCATATGTCCTAAATGGCTTAATTTTTGACACAGAGTGTATCTCAAAAGTTAGGTCATTTAGAACACAGGTATATTAAATCTTTCTTAAAATTGGCTAAGCATTTATACTTTAAAAGATTAGCATCTAATTCTAAAACACCCTGTAAAGCTTAGGCCTGACCTTACAAAAGTAATTTTTTAAATCCAAATTTCTCCAAAACTGCTGCCTAAATTAACTCTAACCATTTGTACCTTTTTGTGTAAAATATGTTAAAGAATAAAAAAAATAGCTTAACGTTACATAAAAGGAGGCTTAAAAAGTTTGAAGAATCTTGGTTTTTGGGTTTGGACCGCAAGGCATCTTCAGGGATATTTACTTTTCGAACACTGAATCAGTAAAACTACGAAAAAATTAATAAATTATTTACGAAGAAGGTGAAATGGTAGCTATTTGGTGACAGAGAAGTGCCACTAAACTCAAATACATATTTTTTAAAAATATTTTATCCAATCCATCTATGACATCTTTAAATTGAACCCTTATCACACATACAACACCCTTGTAAAACACTTGTTTCCACCGAAAACTTTTTATGACAAAATTTTCATTATTTGACTAAAGAAAATATGCGCAAACTTTTAAATTTGTTTCCTATCTTGTTTCAATCGAGCTCGAAGATGCACCGCCTCCTCTGCTAAAACTCAATTTGTAAAACGTCTTTCACCTGTAAACCTGTCGGCTTCAAATTGATAAATATTATTATATATTTTTCGGTGTGTAAATATGTAGGGTAAAAATGTATGATCTTTGAATAACTCGTTTATTTTGATAATATGCCTGTTAATATTATTTTCTCAAGGCCGTTAAAAATTGCTGTTTTTTAATGGTTAAAAAGATAAAGATAAAGTGTTTTGTTTTAGTGCCTATAAATTTATGCAATGTAAAGTCGCGTCCAGCTGCAACAATTCGCCGTGTCGCTCCACGCCGCATACCCCACCACGTAGTGGTATGGACAGAGATTCCTTCGTTTTAAGGGTATGGCGAGTGATTTGCCGGTTATTCAGAGCTTGTCGGTTTTAGCATCAAAGAAGCGCGAACAAGCTGGTTAGTTTAAACGGATATTTTCCCCGAACGTCATAACATTCCCAGCCACCGGAATCGTACGTTGATCAAATAGCGTCGATGTTCCCCGATCTCGCCTTAAAGTTTTAGGCGTCCGCGACATTTATAAAATACCAATGGTTTGAGGTTAATTATATAAAACAAAATATATTTTAATGACGATTTATAAAAGTGTAAAATTCAATATTAAATCTTGTGTATAATATTAAGTTAAACCAATAAACTCATATTTATAGTTGTTTTAATAAATAGGTTATAAAAAGGCAGAACACCCACTTAACTTTTGTAACTATAAGTAAAAATCCATGGTATGTAAACGTTCAAAATAGTTAATGTTGGTCCTAAAAATAAAAATTATTTTGCATGTTTTTATGTTCATTATAATGACACACTTTAACATAAGATTTTTTAAAACTTCATAAAACAAACATATAAATATTTATAGGTTTTACCTACATATCGACAAGATATTACAATAAATTTCAGTCTCCACTAACCTTAAACTATTCTTATGGACTTTCATAAACGAATGAAGTGACTTTTTATTTTGTGGCGCCCGCTTCATACTCGAAGTCAGGTTCGGTGTACATCGGCGCTATTCGATTCTATTCTATTCTATTTTTTGTCTTAGTTCTGGTCCCATCAGGTCCAATTCACCAGCTCTCCCCCTTCAGGGCTTTGTTGGCGGAAAATATGGATAATCAAGCTCGTAGATTCCAAAAATAATTTTATAATCAATGCAATGATACACTTTTTCGGTAAAATACTTTTTTCTCCGATCAGACGGAAAACTACATATTTCCAATACGTGTTCTTACCTCCAAAATGCATTATTTCTGTAGGTAGAGAGCGTTGCCAGCAAATGTACCAGCCAACGTAAGAGCCAAGTCAAAATGGGTGGAAGTTCTGAAGCACTTTATTTTAAACGGCTGCTGGTATGCCATCCAGCCCTGATGATTTCTTGGTGTTGGGAGAAGAAAGGATACGTGTAATTAGTTTCACCTTAAAAATATTAGGCATTATATGAGGAACTGGGGTAATAGTTGGAATAAGATGATTTGCGGGAGGTACAAGGGTTGAATTGGCATCAAATAGTTCAGCCTTTCCTTTAGAGGTAAAAAATGTACGTTTTGGGTCATGGCCGGGATTATTTTTTCCTTCGATTAAGAAGAAATACGCCCTTAGAATATTTTTACTAACTTTTGAAACAACTTGTATAAATATCTTTTGCTCTAGTTAACATCTGAACAATTACTATATTTACCGAAGCAAAATTAAAACTCTTGACCGTGATTTTCATCGACGGATCGATACTTAACTGCATTTTGCATTTTCCTCTAAATAGATTTTACCGCTCTCATGCCAAGGTTAAATGGTTTATGCATGGAGAAATTGGTATTATAAACAACAATTTACAATGAAATATTTCAGAGTCATCTAAAATGGCAAGTATTTTTCTATACTCTCTAGATTTAAACATTAAGTGTGCTACAGAAATAGTTTAATACTATTATAAGGTAAATGGGGTAATACCGGCCTGGTTAAGGTTAAGGTTTATCTGCCAAGATTATTGTAAACATTTTTTATTTTGTGTAAATTTATTTCTTCGCTAGGCACGTGGAGGAGTTTTTTATTGATTTATACAAAGAAACAATAAAAAAAAGTTGTATCTTAACATTTAAAACAATAAATAAATAAATAATATGTCACTTTTTACCGGCCTATTAAAAAATCATTTAATCTAACGCTGGCCTAAGCTTAATCTAATACCGGCTCATTAGAAATGTTTGTGTATTATGGTAAAAAAGTAAGAAAAAGATAAGGTTTTTGAATAACGTATGTTTTTAAAGCCCTATTTAAAAAGTATTAATATAATATGTACCATCGTGCCCGAAAACAAACTGGTACAAGAAAAAATTTGTTATCTTCTGAGCTATTAGAACAATATGTTTTTATGTTATCAAAACAATGTAATTTTGTAGCAGCCACCTTAAAAACTTTTTAAAAATAAGAGAAGCGACTTCTATTACACCAGGAAAGAGTTCCCTACTTAAATTATATAATGTCCCAGTTTTTTTGGCACAATGGGATGGTACCATCATGCCCAAAAAATCTTGGACAACCAAATTTGGGTCTATCTGCTGGTCTATTAGAATATAATGTTTTGATGTTGTCAAAGCAATGTAATTTTGTGACAGCTAAGTCAAGAAATATATTCAATTTTTTATAGACCGGGAGGCACTTCTATACTTTTTTATGGTCTGTTTTTTTTTTTGGCACGATGCAGCGGTGATTCATTTGTATGAAATTTAAAAATCTTATAGATGCATAATTATTCCTTATTTTGAATTTTATAAACAATAACTACTTCCTTCTTGTTAAAAATCTTATAGATGCATAATTATTCCATATTTTGAATTTTATAAACAATAACTACTTCCCTCTTGTTAATGGGCATTTTATTTAAATCTTACCAAATCACAATTTTATGAGAGGGCTACTTTCAAAGACTTAAAAAATTTTTCATACGTTTAATCTAAAACAAGTTTAAAATGCTATAAAACCAAGAAATATATTTTTGTCGATATTTGAATATAACATAGTCTTCTTTTTTAAAACCACATTTCTTTAGTTATACTTATGTTTCATTTTCAGTCACTTCCATGAAAGTATTATCTGCCTTGGAACAGTCTTACCTTTTTTTCTGATTTTTTTCTTAATATTTTAAAAGGCTCTTGTTTTCTTTTCTAAATTTTCTGGTTTTTTTAAATCTTTTTCTTTCGTTTAAATTAAATTGTTCGTTGGTACCCAATAAATTCGTCCCGATATTGCGACGACTGACGATTGCACAGAATGAACTACCATCAAATAAATTTACGAAAAATTGGACTTTTGGTAGACATATAAAAAAAAAATGCGTTATTTTTGTTTTTTGCTTTAAAAAATCGAAATTTTGGAAACTTTTGCTCAATAATAGTTTATTTCATGCGTTTACATGTGCTAAGTGTACCCTACAAATTTCAAGTCATTTGGACGAGCCCTTTTTGAGATATGATGGAGAAAAATTTAAACACAGTTTTGAGAAAAACACGTCTAAAGTTTCAAGTCCTCTTGAAACTATGAAAATTTCAACTTATCCTCAATCGGCAATTGCTGGTCCATAGGGTATTTCTTTTAAATTTTTAATTAAATAATTTTAATGAATTTTTTTTAGGCCTGTAGAAACTCTTATAAACGTATATTTGTGTAAAATGGTGCCAGGTATCACCGACTGTACACAAAAGAGTGGACCCAGACTGCCAAGTCAGCGCTCCGAACAACTTCTTCTTCTAACTGCTGTAACTTTAAAACGACTTCAAACTTTTAAAAATCACTTTACTACCGTATTCTAGACATATTAAGGAAGCAATTTATTTAAAAAAAGGAAAAATCCATTTTTTGAGACCATAACAAGGGATAACCCCCTAACTTAAGGGGCGTCCATAAATTACGTGATTCATTTAGGGGTGGAAGGTGGTCGAGTTAAATCTCACCTAATCTCACCATGGGCAGACGGGGGACGGAGGGTCTATGCAAATATTACGTTTTTTTTTTGCTAGAAAGAGGAAAAAAGTTACGAGATTTAGGCAGGTCCCTCAAAATTTATCTTGCGATGCAGTTTCACTTTATGGTCCGTCGCCTTTTTTCATTTTCCTTGCTCTTTAAAATTATTTTGGCGACAAAATTAATTTCGGTTTAAGAAATATACAGGGTATCCAGCAACTCCACCGACAAACTTTACCGGGTAATAAAAATGAAAGAAAAAGCATTATTTGAACATGCTTTTCTTTATTTTTTGAATGAATCAATTTAAAAAATTGGCGCAATCTTGTGAAAAAAAATATAAGGTGGGTCTTGTGACATATCATTTATAGCTCCTGACGAGTACTTTATAATCCTACAATAAAAAATCTTTACCTAATACAAAATGGCAACACTTTAAAAGTACCTAAATACCTGATTTGGATGGCCATATTTCCGAAACTAATAAAGTTAGATGTACTAAATGTGGTATTTTCCTAAAAGTCTTTTAAAAATCTTTTTAAAGGTTATATAATGTACAGGGTGTTTTATTTAAAAAATATATACATTTTTTCCCAGCCTGTATATTATCATCAGTATCACCATTAAAAGATCTTTAAAAGAGCTTTAAGAAAATACCACATTATGTACATCTAACTTTATTAGTATTAGAAATATAACCATTCAAATCAGGTATTTGGGTAAGTCCCGTCATTTTGTATTAGGCTTAGGTAGTTTCCATTTATTTGTTTTCCAGGATAGCACCTAGGCGCCATTTTAAAATTTTAATCTGTCAATTTTACTCTAAAACATAATATGCATCAATTTTATATTCCAAAGTTTGACTTTTTTAAACTGATCCGTTCAAAAAATAAAAGGAGGGGAGACATTAAAAATATGCTCTGTATAAGGGGGATAGTTTTTAAGGTTACAATCTCCAAAATTAGATTTTTATGTTTTATGTAATAAAAAATAAAAATGGAAAAAATCGTACCCTCATACCAAGTATAAATGAAGTTTATGCACTTTAAAATTAGGGCCCATATATTGGTAATGAAGAAGTGGAAAATTTAAATTTACCTATAAATGTTAAAGTTACTTAATATTTTATTTCAGAGATAATAAATTGTTTGAAAAAATGCAATTTAATCTGGAGTATAGTCAAAACACTAAGTAATATTTTTATACAAAAAATACTTTGCCAGATAACTACTTCTTATTTTCAGTAATAAAAGTACGGTAAAAAAAAGAAATAATAAAATATACCTCTAATACTTCTTACAACAATACAAATTACCAATAACAAATACCTAAAATTGTAATTTAACTCCCCATCTATCCCCATTAATAGACAGGATTTTGAAAGTAACTCTAATTTTAAAAATAATTTATCTAGAAAAGTAAACTAACCATTATATTTATATTTGCTTCTAAACTTTATTCGAAGCATTAAGTAAACTTTAAAATTTAAAATCAAAATATTAAAGTTAAACTGTATGTCTTTAAAAGAAGTCTAAAAAATCTATGCTTATAATAGTAATTTATGTAACAACTACATAAAGTGATACTTAAGGCATGAGTTTAAAACATACTACTCACTTTATGCATGAGTTGCATACTATATTTTTTCAAAGACTCAAATAATTTTCCGAATTTACATTTTATACATGTATTATTTATCTTTACTTATTAATACCAACTAATTTTTTTTAAATAAAAAATTTGCTTTATAACTATGCACTATGTATTTAATTTTTTAGAAAATTGTGTATAGTTACTTTTTGTTAAAATAATACCCAAAAAGCATCAAATCATTTTCAAATCAATATTGGGATTAGTTAAGATCCGAATAGAAGATTATATATTAAAGATAGTATTTAAAAAAGGTATTGTCTTGAGGTTGCCTAAAAACATTAGGTTAAAGCTATGACCAATTAAAAAAGTAAGTTTTGAAGTTTATGTGTGACCCTGTAAAATGTCAATTTTTATTTTTTTATTGTACATGACAGTACTAATATATTGGTACATTTTTTTGTTGAATTGATAATGTAATAATATATATAAAGCTGTGGTGAATTACATATAAACTTTTTTGATTTTGTCGATGTTCTGTTTACTTTTAGATTGCATAATTTGATATTAAAAAAATCTAGTGGACATAATTATTCCATATTTTGAATTTTATAAACAATAACTACTTCCCTCTTGTTAATGGGCATTTTATTTAAATCTTACCAAATCACAATTTTATGAGAGGGCTACTTTCAAAGACTTAAAAAAATTTTCATACGTTTAATCTAAAACAAGTTTAAAATGCTATAAAACCAAGAAATATATTTTTGTCGATATTTGAATATAACATAGTCTTCTTTTTTAAAACCACATTTCTTTAGTTATACTTATGTTTCATTTTCAGTCACTTCCATGAAAGTATTATCTGCCTTGGAACAGTCTTACCTTTTTTTCTGATTTTTTCTTAATATTTTAAAAGGCTCTTGTTTTCTTTTCTAAATTTTCTGGTTTTTTAAATCTTTTTCTTTCGTTTAAATTAAATTGTTCGTTGGTACCCAATAAATTCGTCCCGATATTGCGACGACTGACGATTGCACAGAATGAACTACCATCAAATAAATTTACGAAAAATTGGACTTTTGGTAGACATATAAAAAAAAATGCGTTATTTTTGTTTTTTGCTTTAAAAAATCGAAATTTTGGAAACTTTTGCTCAATAATAGTTTATTTCATGCGTTTACATGTGCTAAGTGTACCCTACAAATTTCAAGTCATTTGGACGAGCCCTTTTTGAGATATGATGGAGAAAAATTTAAACACAGTTTTGAGAAAAACACGTCTAAAGTTTCAAGTCCTCTTGAAACTATGAAAATTTCAACTTATCCTCAATCGGCAATTGCTGGTCCATAGGGTATTTCTTTTAAATTTTTAATTAAATAATTTTAATGAATTTTTTTTAGGCCTGTAGAAACTCTTATAAACGTATATTTGTGTAAAATGGTGCCAGGTATCACCGACTGTACACAAAAGAGTGGACCCAGACTGCCAAGTCAGCGCTCCGAACAACTTCTTCTTCTAACTGCTGTAACTTTAAAACGACTTCAAACTTTTAAAAATCACTTTACTACCGTATTCTAGACATATTAAGGAAGCAATTTATTTAAAAAAAGGAAAAATCCATTTTTGAGACCATAACAAGGGATAACCCCCTAACTTAAGGGGCGTCCATAAATTACGTGATTCATTTAGGGGTGGAAGGTGGTCGAGTTAAATCTCACCTAATCTCACCATGGGCAGACGGGGGACGGAGGGTCTATGCAAATATTACGTTTTTTTTTGCTAGAAAGAGGAAAAAAGTTACGAGATTTAGGCAGGTCCCTCAAAATTTATCTTGCGATGCAGTTTCACTTTATGGTCCGTCGCCTTTTTTTCATTTTCCTTGCTCTTTAAAATTATTTTGGCGACAAAATTAATTTCGGTTTAAGAAATATACAGGGTATCCAGCAACTCCACCGACAAACTTTACCGGGTAATAAAAAATGAAAGAAAAAGCATTATTTGAACATGCTTTTCTTTATTTTTTGAATGAATCAATTTAAAAAATTGGCGCAATCTTGTGAAAAAAAATATAAGGTGGGTCTTGTGACATATCATTTATAGCTCCTGACGAGTACTTTATAATCCTACAATAAAAAATCTTTACCTAATACAAAATGGCAACACTTTAAAAAGTACCTAAATACCTGATTTGGATGGCCATATTTCCGAAACTAATAAAGTTAGATGTACTAAATGTGGTATTTTCCTAAAAGTCTTTTAAAAATCTTTTTAAAGGTTATATAATGTACAGGGTGTTTTATTTAAAAAATATATACATTTTTTCCCACCCTGTATATTATCATCAGTATCACCATTAAAAAGATCTTTAAAAGAGCTTTAAGAAAATACCACATTATGTACATCTAACTTTATTAGTATTAGAAATATAACCATTCAAATCAGGTATTTGGGTAAGTCCCGTCATTTTGTATTAGGCTTAGGTAGTTTCCATTTATTTGTTTTCCAGGATAGCACCTAGGCGCCATTTTAAAATTTTAATCTGTCAATTTTACTCTAAAACATAATATGCATCAATTTTATATTCCAAAGTTTGACTTTTTAAACTGATCCGTTCAAAAAATAAAAGGAGGGGGAGACATTAAAAATATGCTCTGTATAAGGGGGACAGTTTTTAAGGTTACAATCTCCAAAATTAGATTTTTATGTTTTATGTAATAAAAATAAAAATGGAAAAAATCGTACCCTCATACCAAGTATAAATGAAGTTTATGCACTTTAAAATTAGGGCCCATATATTGGTAATGAAGAAGTGGAAAATTTAAATTTACCTATAAATGTTAAAGTTACTTAATATTTTATTTCAGAGATAATAAATTGTTTGAAAAAATGCAATTTAATCTGGAGTATAGTCAAAACACTAAGTAATATTTTTATACAAAAAATACTTTGCCAGATAACTACTTCTTATTTTCAGTAATAAAAGTACGGTAAAAAAAAAAGAAATAATAAAATATACCTCTAATACTTCTTACAACAATACAAATTACCAATAACAAATACCTAAAATTGTAATTTAACTCCCCATCTATCCCCATTAATAGACAGGATTTTGAAAGTAACTCTAATTTTAAAAATAATTTATCTAGAAAAGTAAACTAACCATTATATTTATATTTGCTTCTAAACTTTATTCGAAGCATTAAGTAAACTTTAAAATTTAAAATCAAAATATTAAAGTTAAACTGTATGTCTTTAAAAGAAGTCTAAAAAATCTATGCTTATAATAGTAATTTATGTAACAACTACATAAAGTGATACTTAAGGCATGAGTTTAAAACATACTACTCACTTTATGCATGAGTTGCATACTATATTTTTTCAAAGACTCAAATAATTTTCCGAATTTACATTTTATACATGTATTATTTATCTTTACTTATTAATACCAACTAATTTTTTTTAAATAAAAAATTTGCTTTATAACTATGCACTATGTATTTAATTTTTTTAGAAAATTGTGTATAGTTACTTTTTGTTAAAATAATACCCAAAAAGCATCAAATCATTTTCAAATCAATATTGGGATTAGTTAAGATCCGAATAGAAGATTATATATTAAAGATAGTATTTAAAAAAAGGTATTGTCTTGAGGTTGCCTAAAAACATTAGGTTAAAGCTATGACCAATTAAAAAAAGTAAGTTTTGAAGTTTATGTGTGACCCTGTAAAATGTCAATTTTTATTTTTTTATTGTACATGACAGTACTAATATATTGGTACATTTTTTTGTTGAATTGATAATGTAATAATATATATAAAGCTGTGGTGAATTACATATAAACTTTTTTGATTTTGTCGATGTTCTGTTTACTTTTAGATTGCATAATTTGATATTAAAAAAATCTAGTGGACATTGAAACAAAACACTGATTCAAGGTGTGAAAGAAAGCATCATACTGTTAATGCTTTAAAAATTGATTTTTTAACAAAAATAAACGACTCATTATCATTGCCACTTTTTCTGTTCTATAAAATGATGTCACTAAATGTGAGATCCGACGTTTCGCTTTGAGTAACCATCATCAACTTTGTTTTTTTAAATAGACGGAATTTTTGGTTTTAAACTTAATAAACTCGTATTTTAATTCTAAATTTTATGATTTATCACACTTTACATTTATGCGACTTTTCGAGCCAAAAAAACATTATCTATTAGTTTTCTATTAAAAATACGATTTTAGAAATTGCTATTTGAAGGTAAGTATAATTCCATTTATTTATAACTATTTCTTATTTATCTTTTTTATTTATTTATTCATAATTTAGCTAATAAGCTAAAGAATTAATGTTATTTACATACATTTACTTAATAAAGTAAAGCATTTAATTTTATTCAACGCCTCTATCAATTTTATCATAGCCTGTGATTTAAAAAATCATGCTTGCCTGCGAACAAAAATTTCCCCGAACGTTTGAAGTAAAATCGTTATTTGCAATGTCAAAATAGTAAATGATGATGTTTTTTGATTCAAAACATCGCATAAATGTAAAGTTTGATATATCATTGGATTTAGAATTAAAATAAAATTTTATTTAAATAAAACCAAATATTCTATTAAAAAGATGAAATGTCGGATCTTAGATTTAATGACATCATTTTATAGAACAAGAAAATGTTAAAAGGATAATGTGTCTTTTGTTTTAAAATATCTATTAAAATAAACTGATAAAAAAAATAAAAACTCTTTTGCAAAATTTCGTTTTTTCCGGATAATTCCGGAACGATTGCAAATTTTTAATTTTTTAAAAATTTGTCCCAATTTAACCAACTCTGTATCTTTTTTAAAGGTCTTAATTTTTTTGTATAGGTAAGTCCTTTTAAGTAATACAAATTTAAACTAGAAATTTTCTATGAAATAACCCAGAAGGATTTGACAAAAGCAACTCGGAAAAATATTCATTAATAACTAAATCCTGGTTGAATAAAAGCAATTTGTAATGTTTCAAAAGAAAACTCGACCGGTAGTAAGTAAAAGCTTTTGAATCTGTTGGAAATACAGGTGACAATCGTAAAAAGAAAAAGGAAAATATTTGCTAACTTTGTTTAAAAGTAATCCGTAAATCAGTTATTTTAAGTTAAATTGTAAAATGGCAACAAAAATTTAGCACATTTTTGTGTCTAAGTTTACTTGTTTATGGTTTATTTCCTCTTCCCACCAACACAAACGTCAAAAAGTTCAAATGGAAAAGGGGGTCAAGTAATACCCTTAATAAAGGGTTTTTTAATAGTTTTTTATTTATCAAAATCGATTTTGTAGTTTTCAAACGAATAATGGATTTTCTGGTTAGTTGTCCTAGTCCTAACTACCTGTTAGTAATTCTTACAATGGAATCTAATTATTTTTATTCTATTATATTATTTGTCAATTTGACATTATCAGAATTGTTTTAAAATAATTAAAACTAAATGAGGAGTCTTGTTTCCTGGGTTTGGACCGCAAAAAATTAAAATCGTTTACCTGCGTTTTGTTATCGATTGTACGAGGCATCTTCAGGGTTATTTATTTTGCCAAAGTGAAACACTGAATGTTTTAAACTCAAGAATCAAGATTTCTCATTTGACCAAGGTCTTAGATGTTTTAACTTTAATGAGTACAAGCCGTACGCAGGAGGGGGCAATTGTCCCCCTCCCCATAAGCCCAAAAATGACCTTTTAAGGATGGGTTGTTTGCTAGAGGTTGCTCCTACGTAAACCTTTTTTTTTAGTTGTTGTAAACATACATAAGCCGATTTGTTTACTTACCCGGAGACCTCTTTTTTTTTTTTGGTTGTCGCTCCCCCCAAATCACTTTCAGCGTACGGCCCTAAATAAGTACATTGTTAATATCTACAAAATCACCATTATTTTGTAAAAAAGTGTATTATACAGTTTTGATATAGAATTCAATAGACTCAAAGTTGGTAAAAATTTACAGAGTGTTGCATTTGAAAAAAAAACATACTTGACAGTAATAATTCTGTTTTTGAGACACCATGCATGTTTACCAACACTGTCAATAAAATATATGTATTTAAACAAATCTTTTTATTTAAGGATTCTTTTTGTATCTTGTACTGGGCCGAAGATTTTTCTAGTATAAATCGAGTTGGGACACTGTACCGGGTGTCCACTAATTAATAGTACACAGAAAAACCACAGATTCCTTATGCCAAAATATGAAGAATAAACCACACATACCTATATCCAAAAGTTGATAATAAGGAAGATACAAGGTATTAAAGTAAAAAAAAAATATTTTTAATTTTTATCGATAACTTTTGATACGTTTTGAATATTTTAACAAAACTTGGTATCTTTTGACATGAGCTATTTCTTACACTGTATATACTATCTAAGTAAACAATTAAACTTTCCAATGGTTTCTACACAAAAAGGATATACTTTGTAGGAATGGCTCTAAGCAACTGTTTACAAGATATTTAAATTTAAGTTGTTTATTGCAACCAAAAAATGCCTTTAAAAACAGCGTATTAGTTATAACTACAACTGCCTCATGATAAACAAATTATTTAGTGTACTCTTTTATATATATATATACCTTAACAATGGTTGCTCAAAGTCATTTTTACAAATTATATATTTTTGTGTAGAAAGCATGGGGAGTTTACTGGTTTTTTTAGATGGTAGAAACAGAGTAGCACAAAAAAAATGGGACGTTTTAGAGAAATTTACATAGTGTAGCAAGCCCCCCTAGTTAACACATAACAAAAATTAATATCAGATCTAGATAGTTCATATAGAAAAAACCTAGATATCGAGTTTCACTAAAATATACAAAACGTATTAAAGAAAAATAAAAATATTTTTTTCTTTATGATATCCTGTATCTTGCTTATTCCCAACTTTTTGATATATGTAGGTTTGTTTAAATTCTAATATTTTAGCATAAGGAATCTGTAGTTTTTCTGTGTACCATTTCTGTGTACCATTAATTAGAGGACACCCTGTATACCGGGTGGCCACGAGATCACTTTCCGGCTGCCTTTTTTATTTCTTTATTGATACTGACGAAACTTACACTTTTAGGTGTATATAATAGGCTTTTACGACTTCCGGTTTTACCGGAAATGACTGGACCTTTGGGGCCGTTCAAGTATTACGTAAGTACTATAGGGGGTGGGGGTCTTGGTTTTGCTTATTTTTGATACCATGGGGGTGGGAGGTTTAGATTGGGATTACGTCAGCAGCAGATTTTTACTTGTTTACACATATGGCAACCCACCTACACAATGGGGTAGAGAGAGTGTCAAAATTGTCAAATGAAACCAAGAGGGTGACTTTATTTTCATAGTTTTGACACTCCACTTAACCAGCCAGCGGTTAAGCGGCTGAGTACTCCTGACTGCGCTCATGCTTCAAAACAATACACATTTTCGGTGATTACCACAAATAATAAATACATTTAAGTACTCGGTTAGAATCAAGTAAGAAAATTAGGCTGCAAATGTAGTTTCAAATAGATTAATCCAAGTTACTTTTAAAAATCTTTTAAAAATTTTATGTTAATACAAAAGTATAAAATGTAGTTAGTAAATGAAGTGTGGCGTAATAAATTTAAATTACAAGTCCTAATAGGAATTTATTATTGTTTTTAAGGAAATTAAATAATAGTTGCAATTAGTGACTAAGAATAAATCCAATTAACTATATTTTTTTATAAGGTGAATGTTAAAACCATTTGAGGTATAAGTACTAGAACTGAGGATGTTTTGCCAGCGATTGCTTAAGGCATCTCCAAGGATCTTTACTCTGCGAGATGGAAACACTGACTTCATGACAGATTTATTTCTTATGATTGACTCTGTCGACTGGTCATAATAATAAACTATGTTATTTTTATGTTATGTTTTTTTTATTTCTGTATTTGAATGGCTCGATGTAAACATCAAATCATATCAAAATAAGCTTTATTGTTATAAGAAACAGGTTCTTGTTAACAAAGCAGCAATAAATATAAAGGCAAAATTAACGGAATAATAATACACAAAAACAAAGCTAACCTAAAATACAAGTATAGAACACTAAAACTATTTTAGACCACCAAACCATTAATATACAAACCAAATATTTTAAGAACGTTTGTTTTGTTCGCAATATTAATTAATATTGTAATATTTATACCTTGCTCTATGTTGAATACGGTCAGTAAAGTTTGTTTAAATGAATATTTTTGTGCGGTAAAGTTCTCTATCCTAAACCTATTTTCTTATTTCTATAATTATAACTGCTGCTTATAAAACAATAAAAAAGACGAAATACATTAAGAGAAAAATGCATATACCAATGTTTACGTAAGAATTTTTTTTGATGACATGGGATAGGGGGAAGGGGGTTCATAATTGTAATAAATCTGCTTAAGTAATACTTAAACGGCCCCTTTTGATTTTTAAATGGGACACTTTGTATGTTTTTTGTTTTTCGGATTTTTCAGATCATTTTTAGTCGGAATACAATATTTTTAAAACAAATTTTGGTCGAATGTTATTTTAAAATTAAATTTTAATTTTCTATCTATGTTGCTATGATCATTTTAAAATTACTCCTCACACTTTACTTACTTTTAGAAAAATACAAAATCAATTTCATCTTTTAAAACTTGTTTATTAGCGGACTCTAAAATATTTTTTTTTTAGTTTTTTTACCCTGGCTTAAAAATCAAAGTAGGAACAAATTACTTTTATATTATCTCTAAATGCAATACATCAAAGCGAATCCAACGATGCGTAAAACACTACGACACTTTACTTCACTTTCTTTTAAAAACAAGATTTATTATGCAGGAAAATGATCTTTTTGATACCGAATGGCGTACGTCGCAGTTATCGTAGTTGCCATGAAAACAGAAACTAATAGAATATGCTGTAAAAACTAATGTTTTTATTGTTTAAATTTCGGATTTTTCTGACAGTAAGTAAAGTACGAAAAGTAATTTTAGAATGATCATGGCACTCTAAATGAAAAATTTAATTTAAAAATAAAGTTTGACTAACTTTTTATTTCATTCAATATACAGGGCGTTTCCTAACTACGGTGTGAAACTTGAATGAGGTAATTTCTCATGTCTATTGGTGGAAAAAGTTTCAATAAACATAATTCCGGACTTGCTTCATTTCTGAAATACAGGGCTTTAAAGTTTTTAAAAAGTCGATATTTTTTAAATATCCTTAAAGCCTTTTAATCAATTTAAATACAATTCGGTACACTTTTCTACCGCTAAAGAAAAGGCAGAACTATTTGCTAAACAATTTGCTGCGAATTTAAACCTTGACTCTCCCGTAAATCATCTAATTCCAGCTATTGCCCCAGTTCCTCATAAAATCCTTAATATTATTTTTAAGTAACATTAAGCTTATCCTTTCTTCTCCTAACACCAAGAAATTGTCTGAGCAGGATAGAATACCAGGAGTCGTTTTAAAAAATGTGCTCCAGAACTTGCACCCATCTAAACCCGGCTTTTTCGAATTTCTTATGACACAGGTATTTTTCCGGAGAGCTAAAAAGCTGCACGCGTTTAACCTATTTCCAAGAAAGAATCTTAATCTTTTTCATGGAACTATAGACCAATTTCACTTCTCTAAGTTCTTTGTAAAGTAATGGAGAAACTCATAAATTTACAAATCCTTAAGTACTTAGAAAAACACAAAATTTTACACGACAGGCAGTATTGGTTTCGCCACAAAGCAGATCTTCTTTCTAATCACACTGCTAAAATAAGTCTTTTAATTTATTAGGTGAGTCCTAGATCGTTGCTCTTGATGTATCCAAAGCTTTTGACCAGGTCTGGCATGCCGCGCTCCTTAATAAACTTCCCTTCTATGGTCTTTTAACCGAACTCTTTACTTGGCTCTCTAGTTATCTTTCTGATTGACGTATATCAGTTATTGTGGATGGCCACTCTTTAAGCTTTTACTAAGTAAATGCTGAAATGCCTTAGTGCTCAGGACTGGCACCAACATTGTTTCTTCGTATTGCCGACGATAGTACCCTTCATTCCAGTTTTCAGATTCCTAAACCAATCTCTAAACCTGATTTGAAAAGCAAACGCAAAGCGATGCAGATATCTCTTTCACTGGAACTAAACTTAATATTGGATTGGGGCGCCAAATATCTCGTCCATTTTAATACATCCAAAACAGAGCCATGTTCCTTGTCGCGAAATTATTCATCAAATACTTATATCGTTCGCTTATAAGCGGCCAAGTTTTGCAGAGCAGACACCTTTAATCTTGTGTGTCAGATTTAAGAATACCCTTACCTGGTATAAACAAATTGTTTCTATAGCCACGGTAGCTTTCAAAAACCTTGAATTTCTCTTTCGAGCCAAAAAGTATCTTTCCCCTTCTAATTTATACAACTTGTTTGTGTTGTAAATCACACACAACCCTTAGCATTTTTGATTCCATTTAAAAAGAGCTGTTCGCTTCATTAATGATCCTTCACTTATAGAAAGGGTTCTCTCTCTTGCCTATTGACAGGCTATAGGGGATCCATCGCTTTTTTATAGGTACTTCCATGGCTTCTGCTCTGAAAAATTTTCCAGTATAATTGCGCCACTTACGGTTTTAACAGAAAAACTCGTGGTGCCGCACGTATGCATCCTTATATGGTCCAACTGGACAGGCCCCGAACTTCCTACTTTTTCTTTGTTCTTTTATCCCTAGAGTTTCTAGGATGTGGGACCTGCTGCCCTTGGAGGTAGGAATAAAATACACTAGGTGCTGTTTTTTTATTTTAAGGCAAGGTAATGTTTAATTTTATTTTTGGTTTTGATATCATGTTGCTCATGAGTTTGTTAAGTTAAAGTAAGTTAGATACAAAGTAAGCTAAATACCAGAGACTAAAAAGGTGCATTTGGATTGATTAATCGACGACAAATATAAAAACCTTAAAAAGGTCGTAGGCGTACTTTTTTCCTTAATACTATTAGCTGTAATGCCCACTGGGACGCCTCTGAATTCAAAAATTTTATGCTAGGCAGATTTTTACTTGCGCATTTTTAAAATTTTAACTATGTACACCATATTTTATCCAAATGGAATAAGGGATTTTTAGGATATTTAGGAAATACCGACTTCTTTTTAAACTGTAACGCGCTGTATCTTAGAAATGAGGCAAGTCCGGATATATGTTTAAAGATTTTTTTCCATAACATGACATAAAAAATCAACTCTTATGTGCAGATTTACGGTTGTATATGTATATGTATGATTCGTAAAATCACAAAATATTTTTTTATTGGTAACACATGCAAAAGTATCCTGCTAAAGGGTTAATTTATTATTAAAATGTCATTAAATTCATTATTCATGAATAAAAAGTTCATTTTAGCTTAAACAGATCTTCCTAAATAAAAAAATGTTTTTGACTTTTAGGACTATACTATAATGTTTAACTACGCGTATAAATAAAATTTATTTTTATTTTCGTACGACTCGGGGCAGTAAGTAAGGTAAAGTTTTTCGCTTTTCTTAAACTGCATTTATTTCGTCTCAGTAAATTTAAAGAATTGAGGAAATCATTGTATATTTTCCGACCGCAATTGCCTGGTAAATAAATATTCTAGAACTTTCTGTTCGGCGATTTAAATTTTAAACGTGCAAACTCTTTTCTTTACGGTGAAATAATGTTTGGTAAATAAATATTTTATTATTTTTATTTGCAAATTTAATAGCAAACATAAAATGTATGTAACGTATTCTTTACAAGACAAATCCATCGCCTATTCTTTTTAAATAATAATAGTAGAGGAGGTAGCGCTATGTTTTTATACCAATTTTATACCAAATTAATTTTATTTGTAGCAGTAAAATAGTGCTAGATAGTCAGGAAAATGAGCGTCAGTCGCCTCTCCTGCGGTGGAGTCAAGGGTGGCAGCATATGAAAGTTGTTAAAAAAATATGACAGAAAGTCAAGATTTGTAAGACAATTTTATATTGAGGTTTTTATCAGAAGAACGACTTAAAATTATATTTTATGCTAAAAATTATATAAAATGTCTATTTCTAAACCCAAAAAGTAATAAAGGTATTTTTTAAATTCTTGACTTTGACAAATAAGCACCTGTGACCTGTGGCAGCCATGTTTTTTCAGGTGAAACAATCATTATAGTATAATGCAGCTTTTAATCAATTGCATTAGAACCGCAGTAAATAAACCCATCAACCCCCATATTACCGAATTCCTCGTGATAATCTCTATCTTAACTATCCATTGATATAAAAATATACGGAATATTTAATTTAAAATAACTGACTGGTGCTGTAACTCTTTTGTTTTTGTTTCAAATGTTTTTCTGATAAGAATATTGAATTCTACAAAAAAATACACGAAGTAGCTATAGTCGTTTTTTAAAAAGTTCAAAAATAAGCCACTATTTACTTTAAAATTGTGGTTACTAGTGTCTAATTTTACCGTAAATTGTCACTTTACATTTATGAATTTAAGAAAAACTTAAAAATTTTGCTAAATTATTTAATTATTTTTTAAAAATCTATTTCCAGTTTTTCTCTACAATACACGAAAATAGGCCATAAACACGTTTAAAAAAATACGAATTTTGACGCAGCTTATTTATGGCGCTGACTGACGATCTTTCCCCCATTAAAAGTCCAGCTGACGGTTTTTTAAAAATTATTTTGGCAATATAAATAATCAACTCTATAAATTTTATGATGTATAAAATTAGTTTGTGATTAATTTTTTTGATATTTTTATATACGTGACTGACGTATGATCCACCATCTTCAATACAGCTGACTATTATTTTTTAGTTTAAAATCATCTAAAGAACTGTTTTAAAAATTTTGACACGGTATAAAATTACTTTTTGGAAAAAAAAACCGACTTTTAGATGCTGCCATCGTTACTTGGGCAGCTGACGCTCGCCGCTGTTAAATATAGGAAAACAACTGTAACTTATGAAATTTTCAGCCTGTATAAAATGGCTTTTTAAATCCCTACCTTAATGGATATTCACTAAAGTCGCTTGGTTTGAAACAAATTAATTTAAAATTGTTTGTAGAAAAACAAGCATTTTTTGCCGAAAAATAAGCGACGTACATCAACTTTATTATTTTGAATCAAAACACCTATTATCAAATTTTAACTATACACAGTGGCTATCTGAAAGCGAAACAAAGCTAATTTTGGGCACTTCAGGTTACATAATAAAAAACACCTCAATTATTTATTTTAGGGGAATATATTTTTTGCCACTTTCACCTTTTGAACTGCAATCATCTATCAGGGATGAGACTTACCAACAAAATCTTAAATAAAAATAGGTGTTTAGTGCTACCTTATTTTAAAGATCCCATGACCTTGGTTACAACTGACAGGTTTGTATCTGCTGTTGTTTTCGTTGACCTGACAGCTTGTCAAAATTATAATTATTATTTTTTAATGTATAATGTTAAATTATCTGTTAAGTTAATTAATTAATTAATTAATTAATTATTTATTTATTTATTTATTTATTTATTTATTTATTTATTTATTTATTTATTTATTTAATTATTTATTTATTTATTTATTTATTTATTTATTTATTTATTTATTTATTTATTTATTTATTTATTTATTTATTTATTTATTTATTTATTTATTTATTTATTAATACGGTATTTACAGCTTTCGCCATTTACAAACACTAACTATTCTAGGTATCAATATAAAATTTAAAAACATTTACCTAAATATATAAATAAATAGAAATAAAGAAAACTAGATTAGATTAGATTAAATTAGATTAGGAGGTGGATTGCATATCCTCTAACACTGCAACCTGCTCAGGTTTATTGTGTGTCCTCCGTCCATAGGTTAGAGCACGCTATCCAAGCCGGTCTGTTTAATCAGACTTCACAAGCTTGAAACTGGCCCCTTGGTATATCTTGCCGCTTTAGGATTTCTTCACCCAGCCTTGCAAACCGCAGACGACAAAGGGCTTTGCAGTAGCACCATACGTGTTCTGCGGTTTTTCCTCCTCCTGGCAGAACCTACATAGGTTTTCTTCTGCCAGGCCCATAGTTTCCAGGTGTTTATTCAGTCTGCAATGACCTGTCAGTTGACCGACTATTATTCTTACTGCCTTCCGGTTATAATTCAGAAGGTCTTTTGTAAATTCTGGCGAGTAAGCCTTGATGAACACTTTCGCCTGACGCTGTCCTGGTGTTCTCCTCCACCAGTCTTGTGATTCCCTCATAATCCATGATCTAATGGATGACCTTACCTGGCATGATGGAATACCACAGTAGGGCTCAGGACCTACCATTGTCCTACCAGCCCCCTCCTTTGCCAATTTATCAGCTTCTTCATTGCCTTCGTGTCCTGGTACCCAGGCAATGGTTAGCTTTTGGACGCACCAACCTCTTCCAGGGCAATTACGCAGTCCCGCACCAGCTTGGAGCTGATTTTGCATGAACTGAGTGCCCTGATGGCTGCCTGGCTGTCCGAATAGATTACTATGGTTTTATCCTCATAGCTCCTTCTGATGATTTCCCTAGCGCATTGTTCTATGGCTACAATTTCGGCCTGGAACACAGTAGGGTGTTGTCCGAGACCCAAGTTTATTTTCGTCCTTGGTTTGTCCCCATATATACCTGCTCCAACTCCTTGGTCTGTTTTGGAGCCGTCTGTATACCAGATTAGGTCGGCTTTAATGGGAGGCCCTGCCACCCAGTCCTTTCTGTCTGGTATTAAAGTTTGAAAACCTTTGTTTAGCCAGTAGCTTGGTACCATTTTGTCTGAAGGCATCTCACACACTGAGTTGACTTCTTGGTCCTCCTTGAATCTCCATTGTATGGCCCTTTCCTGTCTTATGATAGGACTCTGGCCTTGTTTGAGACGGTATTGTACCGCTTTCACTTCACCCTGTATGTAGATGTGAAGTGGTGGTAGATTAAGCAGCGCTTCCTGTGCTGCAGTAGGGGTCGATTTCATGGCCCCCGTAATACATAGACAAGCGAGTCTCTGTATACTTTGTAATTGCCTTATTGCCGTCTTTTGTAGCGTCTTTGCACCCCAGGCAATTGACCCGTAGGTTATCATTGGTCTGACGACCATTTTGTATAACCATAGGTTCATCTTCGGACTGAGTCGACTGAGTGACTTTACTTTAGTGTGGTCCCCAGGTTAGTTTTTGGTCAAAGATGAATCCTAGATATTTAACCTCTTTTGAAAAGGGGATTTCCACTCTGTTGAGCCTGGAAGGTCTTAGTCCTTCAAGCGCTCTTCTTTTGTGAAAGGGACGGTTATTGTTTTATGAGGGTTGACTAAGAGTTCCTCCTGTTTGCACCATTTGTCAACGGTGTCTACAGCGTTCTGCATTCTGCCTGATATGTGCTCTAGGTGACCCCCATTGACTACAATGACGAGGTCATCAGCATAACCCAGGCAGTTGTACCTTTCACCAGTCAATTTGTCGAGAGGTTCATCTACCAGGACTGCCCAATATAATGGCGATAGAACGCCTCCTTGTGGACAGCCCCTCCCCACTTTAGCCTCTATTGTTACTGTGCCTAAGGTGGATTTTATGACCCTGTTTCTCAGGCTGGCTTCGATCCAGTTGCAGATCGTGTCGGGGATTCCTTTTTTCCTTAGCGCGTTCATTAGTGAGAAAGTTGGTACGTTGTTGAACGCGCCTTCTATATCCAAAAATGTTGCCAACGCCACCTCTTTGTCGTCAATCGACTTTGCCAGGAGTCTGTTTAGATCGTCTAGTGCTAGATCCACAGACATTCCTGGTTGGTATGCGTATTGGCGCTTGTTCAGAGGATTCCTATGAAGGGTGCTTCCTCTGATGTATCTATCCACTATTTTTTCCAATGCTTTCAGCAGGAATGAGGATAGAATGATTGGTCTGTATGACTTAGGCGTCCTTTTTAGGGATTTGCCTACCTTGGGTAGGTAGATCACCCTTGCCTTCTGCCCTAATTTGGGTATGTAGCCCCAAGCTACACATGCTCTGAAGATTGTGCATAAGTGTGGCGTTAGGATGTCCTGCCCTTTTTGCAACAACACTGGAAAGATTCCATCCAGGCCTGGCGATTTGAACGGCTGGAATTCGCCTAAAGCCCATCTGATGGAATTGTAGCTTACCACCTCAGCTGCTTTTTTCCAATCCACTTTCTTCGGGCGTTTTGGCCTATCAGTGGGTTGGGTTAGCCTTGTTGAGTTGGTGATTATTGACGAGCCCGGAAAATGTGTGCTTATTAGCAGCTCCAGGCTCTCCTCCGTTGTGCTAACGTATGAGCCATCTGACCTCTTTAGCATGCCGGGTTCTTGATCAGAGCCCTCTTTTGCCATGATTCTGTGCACTCTAGCGCACACGGGAGTTTCTGAAATCTCCTCGCAGAATTGTTCCCAGGACTTTCTTTTTGCCCTGCGAATCTCTTTGTTGTACTGCGTGAGTTTCGCTTTGTACAAGTTCCAATCATGGTTGACTTTGGCCTTGTTAAATAGTCTTCTCACCTCGGCCCTAAGGTCCTGGAGGTGATTATTCCACCATGCTGTCTTTCTTTTCAGTTGTCTTACCGTTTCTGGACAGTTTGCCTCGTAAGCCGCCTGAATGGCTTCGCTTATTTGTTCTACTGCCAGATCAAGATCTCTCACTGTGACTATTTTAGCTATTCCGCCCCCAAGCGACTCCTTGAGTGTTGCTTCAAAGCCAGCCCAATTTGTCCTCCTGGGGTTGCGGAATTTGCTTACCGTCAGTTGTGAGGTTTTTATGTCATACCTTATGTGGCGATGATCCGAGCACGATGGCTCTTCGGAAACATGCCAATTAGTTATTTCATCGCTTACATTGTGGCTACAGATTGTGAGGTCAAGGACCTCACGCCTAGTTAATGTAACGAAAGTTGGTTCGGAGCCTATGTTGGCTATATCTAACCCTTCACCTGAAATGAATTCTAAAAGAGACTCACCTCTGTTATTAACATTGGTGCTTCCCCAGATTGTGTGATGGGCGTTCATGTCACCTCCTATCACCAGTTTCAATCCTCTTCCCCTACAGTGGGCCACTATGTCCCCCAAGAGATGTGGAGGACAGGTCCTCTCTTCGCCAGGGAAGTAGGCACAGCAAATCACCCAGGTCTCGGTGCCTCCATCTGCTGTTGTGGCTGTGGTCTTTGCTGTAACAAAATCGCCGGAGCAAAGCTCCGGAATTAGTGTACAATTTAAGCGTTTACTATTATAAATGATGCAGGCCCTGGGGTTCGGGGCCTCTGCATCGTACAATAGCTTACCTCCACTTGAGCTGAGCCCTCTAATGGTTCCTTTGTTCAGCCATGGTTCTTGGATTAGGGCCATATCCAGGCCTTCTTTTTGGAATCTCCTACCAATTATGGCAGAAGCCGCCTTTGCATGGTGGAGATTCGCCTGGAGCACCTTTATTAGCTCCATCTTTAGGATGAGGTTGGGCTGGGGGAGCGGCTCTTTAAAAGATCCTCCTCCATCCTGGCTGTGTCCTGTTGCTGGGTGGCCTGTGGCCTTTTCAGCGGACTGACGCCACTTTGGATAAGAGGCTCCTCGGAGCCGCTCTCCCGTTCCACCTCGGCTTCTTTCACTTCTACGGCCTCAGTGGCTTTTGACGTTCCCGGTTTATCCGGGAGGTCTTGGCCTTTGGCTTCGGGCCTTTTGGCCTGCTTGAGCCTAAACTTTAGCCTTCCGAAGTTGTAATATGGACTCATGTCCATTTTCTGGAGGAGCTTCCAGAGACAGTTTGTCCATAGAGAAGGTCCACACCTGGCCCTTGTCCGTTGGTGTGGCCCCCAGGACTTCCACAACTTGGTGTTAAGACCTTTGTTGCTTATTGATAGTCTCTTAAGGACTCTTTCAACAGGCAACCGGCTACCTTTGTCATCTGGGACAAACACCGTGCAAGTTACAGGTTTTGGAATGTCCTCACCTGTAAGTGCTTTCAGCACCGCTCCCTCCCAGGGCTTTAGAGTTGGTGTTACATTTGCTAGCCATTCCGCGCTGGTCTTGTCCGCGCACGTGACTAGAAAATGTCCTGGCCTATGGTTGCACTTTTCAAAGCGCACCTGAGGGCCTTCATCCGGAATGCCTTCGTAGGCTTCCGTAACCGCTGCTTGGACTTGTTCCATCGTCTCGGTTGACATCTGGGCCTCTGGATAGCCTTCCAGCACGATGGCAACCTTTTCGCAGCTAGCAGCTTCCTTGTAGGACTTTGGCTGCTGTCCACTTGTCGTTTTTGTACCAGCCACCCCTCTTGGCTTTTTGCTATGGGGCCTCTGTGGGGTGCTGTCCTCAGACCTTGGTCTCTTTTTAGGTTTATCTTTGCCTGACGTGGCACTTATAAAATTGGCCTTAATTACGGCTCTTTTGGCTTCGACCTGGCTCTCGCTTTTGTCGATCCGTTCTTGCACTCTCGCTTTAGATTTACCGGAAATACTGGCCGATAGGACCTCCTCTTCCGTCATGCTGTCTATTTCCTCTAGGGATTTAGCTCTAAAGTTTTTGTGTTTTGTGCTACTCATAATGTTCCCACGAGTAGCGGAGGAATTACTTGTCAATCCACGCCAGTGCCCCGCTTGACATGGATAAGGCTGCATACAGGGGGTGTCGCCCGGTGCCCCCGGGGAACGTTAAAGACCGCATGTAACCCTGCGGCCATACTTGCCCTCGGCACGTTGACCATCCATCTTAGCTTTGGGTTGTGTGAGCTGTGTGTAATATGTGTGAAACCGGCTCACTCTCTCATCAAAAGTGAGCAGGTGTGTTGTGTGAGTTCGTGTGGGTGTGCTCCCTCCTCCTTGGCTGGGCTTGGGACCAGCTAAAGTCCGTAACAATCATCCACCGCTCTGCCCTGTGGAGGCTTAGCCGTGGGCGATTTCCGCACGGACCTTAGGCGAAGTTAAGAAAACTAGATAATAATTTAAAACCAAATAAAAACTAATATAGCAAGCTACTTAAAGCTAAGAGGATATGATAAGGGTTAAACGATCTTTAATATGAGATATCAATTATTCTTTCTGTCGAGGGTGTGATTCACCCTTAAAGCTTAAGAGAAAATTCACACCTTTTAATTAATTTGTTATTTTAACGATCAGTTAACCCCTATTATATCCTCCTAGTTTAAAGAAGCTTGCACTTACAGGTAATTTAATTTTTCTACTACTGTATAAATAAGAAAACTTTGTGGTCCTAGCAACGCGAATGATAACGAAAGAGAACCTTCGTGTTACCTGGTTGCTAAGCGTTGCTAGCTACGAAAGTAATATTTTCAGCGCCTGGACAAAAAGTAAGAGTAAAAAAAAGAAAACTTGCTTGTGGGAAATATTAGGATTTATTTATAAAAAGTAAGTAATTTATGACAAAATATTTTAAAAACTAGGTTAGGTATTGACATTAAAAGTAATTGTGCAATTTGAGCAATTAGCAAAAGAAATTGGAGGAATAATACTTGAATTAACAGTTTTTAAATTTGTTGTTGGGGTATCGTTATCACCTTTAACTACGTTAATATTCATATTTTTCACTGTTACTTCATTAGAGGAAATATTGGTAGGAATTTCGTGTAAAATCTTCTTTGAAATTTCCACCTTATTACTATAGGATTCAGCAATATATCCCTCCGCAACAGAAGAAGACTTCCAACCTCCATGCCTTTTTAAGTCCAAAATATCGACATCCGAAGCATTGGCAAGGAACGTAGTTGACGTTCTTCTAAAAGAATGGCCAGTGTATCTACTGATGTCTTCAAGCTTCAAAAACTTCGCAATTTCTTTAGGTACATTTGAAATAGTGTGCTTTCCAATTACTTGATTAACACATTTACCTCTTTCATAACGATACAATAAGCGCTCATCTAGAGCATTCCTTGGTCTCAGCTTAATATATTCCTGTAGAAATCTGACATAAGGAACTGAGCCTTCATCGTTGGTTACTACAAAGTTTCTTTTAACTTTATTTTTAGACTCCACTATTTTTACTATAGCCACGTCATTTCTTATTTCTACATCACTTAGCTTCATTCTGTATATTTCGTCTGTCTGGCATGCCCCAGCCACTCTCATAATGGTTATTACTTTCATTGCTAAGTAACTTTGATCAGGCGCGTTAAGTAAAAACTTTATGATTTCTTCTTTTTAAAAATGTTTGACTTTTTTGCCTCATAACCCTCGTTTTTCCTTTTAATAAAAGCAACTAGTTTCTTGAACTCCGAAATATCTTGATTTTTGTTTACGGAAATTGTTAACTTGAGCATGGAATATACAGACCAGAGGGTTGGTGGTGATAAAAACTCGGATTTTTCTTGAAAATACGCCAACATCACATTCTCGTCAATCCGCCCCACATTTTTTGTAGCAAGCCATTCAGAAAACGATTTATATGTTTGATGGTACCTCTCTTTAGATTTGTCTGGCAGAAGTAAGGCACACGCAAGGTCAACTGCCTTTTGGATGCCATTTTCATATTCATTTAACATTAAAAAAATAAATTAACAATAATTCAATATCTGACAAGTGCTGATGACAGACAATGTCAACAATAAATGTGTTGCTATGGATTAATTTTTAACAGGTAAAATTTCAAAATATCTGATATTTCTATTAAAACATGATGTTAATGATTATTAAATTATGCGATACATAGAACAGTAGCAGAAAAAATATAATACATTACACGATGCGAAAGGCCTTTCAAGTGTTCGGAGGTTTTAAACCACCTCACACCAAAAGTAAACTTTCGCATCTTGTAATGTAAATAACTATTTTTATATTAAAAAAATTAAAAATGAAATGTTGACAAGATGTAAGATTATCGAAAATAACAGCAGATACTTCAATATTGGTAGTATTATTCATGGCGGAAAGACCTTTAAAAGAAGGGATCACTACATACCTCTTTTCATTTAAGATTTTGTTGGCATGTCTCGTTCGTCCGGTTGTGAGAACGAACTCAATTACATCGCCAAAATAATCGTTCACTTCCCGGGCTGTTTTTCTTACAGTCGCGTGATGGGGGCAGTCGTTTGCGTTCAAGAATACCTATTTTATATTTTAAGCTTTTCAAAAGAACTCCGCCCACTTTTCTCATAAAAACTCTGTTCCCAGTTTTAAGAATAAGGACCCTGGTGTCGGGTTTTTACGCGAACACAAAGGCGTTCGATGTGAGTTCGGAGTTTGGACGTGTTGAGGAATGTTGCAAGAAACAATTTAAAACAAGGTTAAAATGTGGACGGAAGAGAAAATACTTGAATTGAAAGTTAAAAGTTATAAAAACGACTTAATTTTGTAAAACCGTTTTTTTTATTAAATAGCTGAGTTTTTTACCCGCGATAATATCTTTTGGTTGGCTGGCTTTTTTCTACCAAACTATATGTTTAAATAAAAAGTTCCGCACTAAAACCACGTGGTTCAACATGTTTGTTTTAAATGCGAATAATCCTATTTGCAGAGAAGGTTGCAGCAACGACATTAAGACCCTTTGTTGCAAGTGTACCTTATGGAGAAACCTTAACGTTATGAAGTCCGTTTATAAATGTCAAGTTTACTGATATATACAGCGTGTCTTCGGAAGTTCTTAACAAATGGAAAACTTTTTTATTTTAATTTTTACGAAAAAAGTGCTTCTTAATAAAAAGTCCTGCTTAATGAGAAAATACAGTTTCACAAAAATATTTCAAGGTTGGATGTACAGGGTGGCCTAAAACTGTTTGTTTCCAAATTAAAATAAGGGTTTATTTCTAACTACGGTGCCAAATTTTAAAGGGTGATTTGTTATGTCATTTTATGAAGAAAAGTTTCGATAAACATATGACCGGAGTTGCTTTGTTTCTGAGATATAGGGCGTTAAATATTTTTTAAAGGTCTGTTTGTTTTTAAATACCTTAAATACGAAGCAAGATACAAAAAAATGTATATTATTAAAAAGTTGTATTTTTAGTTCCTTTAAAGGAAAAAAATATAAAAACTGCATAAAAAGCCAGTGGCGTACATTTTCTCTCAATAATATTGGTTGTTGTGCCCACTGTACGCCACTGGCTTTTTATGCAGTTTTTAATTTTTTTCCTTTAAAGCAACTAAAAATAAAATCTTTTAGTGTAGTACATTCTTTTTGTATCTGGCTTTGTATTTAAGGTATTTAAAAACAAACAGCAACTCCGGACAAATATTTATAAAAACTTTTCTTTATAAAATAATATTAGAAATCCCCCTTAAAGTTTGGTACCGTAGTTAGGAAATAACCCTTATTTTAATTTGGAAACAAGTCATTTTTAAGCCATCCTGTACATCCAACCTTCAAATACTTTTGGGAAAATTAATTTTCTCATCAAGCAGGACTTTTTATAAAGAAAAACTTTTTTCGTAAAATTAATAATAAAAAAGTTATATATATATGCCAGTGTGCAAACACCATGTGGAAACAATTTGTGAGCAGTGCCTTGCTCTAAGAGGGAACAAGATTTTTTATCTTTTGAAAATCCACGAAGGCCAAAAGCCTAAATACTAACGTACCGTGGGTGGCTTAAGCAAGGTAAGAGGGAGTTTGTTGACAAGAAACTTAAACACTTGAAGATTGGGGGAGGAAAGACCTCCGTGGGCAGAAGGTTCCACATTCTAAAAACCCTAGGGATAAAAGAACGAACGAAATGGAAAGTTCGGGGCCTGTCTAGTTGGACCGAATAGGGATGCATATGCCTGGCATCACGAGTTTCTCTGTTGGGAACCATGAGTGGAGGAATTATACTGGACAATTCTTTAAAGCTAAAACCATGGAAGTACCTATAAAAAGCGATAAATCCCCCACACCACGATGGGCAAGAAAGGGAAGCCTTTCTGTAAGTGAAGGATCATTAATGAGACGAATAGCTCTTCTTTGAATGGAATCAAGAATGCTTTGGGTTGTGGGGACGCCATGCCCCAGATATGAGAACAATATTCCAAAGGAGTTCTGATTTGGGACACATAAAGTGTATAAATTAAAAGGGAAAAATACTTTTTGGCTCGAAAGAGAAATCCACGCTTTTTGAAGCTGTCGTGGCTTTAGATACAATGTGTTCATGCTAGTAAAGGTTACTTTCCAATATGACGCCCACAAGATTGAAGGAGTCTTTGCTCTGCAAAACTTGGCCGCTCATAAGTAGAGCATGAGTATTTGATGACCCTTTTCGCGACAGGAAACATGATTGTGTTTTGGATGCATTAAAATGGACGATATTTTTGGCGTCCCAATTCAATAATAATTAAGAACTGGAGTGAAGGGTACTATCGTTGGCAAAAATATGAATGGAATTGGTTGTGGACGAGAGAAGGTTGTTGATGTGAAGAAGAAACAATGTTGGTGCCAGTACTGAGTCCTGACGCTTTCCAGCATTTACTTGGTGAAAGCTTAAAGAATGACCATTCACAATAACTGATATACGTCGATCAAATAGATAACTAGAGAGCCAAGTACAGAGTTTAGTTAAAAGACCATAGGAGGGAAGTTTATTTGGAAGTGCGGCATGTTAGACCTGGTCAAAAGCCTTGGATATATCAAGAGCAACGAATTATATTATTAAGAATAAGAGATTCAGAATAAACTCCCAGTCAATTTGGTAGGTACCTAGTATAATTATTTTAAGTATTAATTCGCAAGGAGAATTACGTTCTTTTAGGTTTTATTTTATGTTTTCCAGGCCAAATGTAAAAATTTTGTTGGAAGTAAATGTATGATTATATATTTTTTTATTTTAATAACAAGGATCTAACTACGATACCCATTTTTAGGCTCATATAATATATTTTTAATAATATATGGTAACTTAGGCAAAGTATGAACTGTACCTATAAATAATAAAATTTAGTTTCTTGCCTTTCGCGCATTGCCGTCCCATGATCAGCTTTTAAAAAATAATTACAGTGACTTTAATTAAAATTACATTTAAATGTTTTAATACGTTTTTTTTCTGGGCAACTTTTTTATTTAATTATTCCTACATTGAAAGAAAATGCTTCTAACTAAAATATAATTTAGCAGTAAAAAAGCCAAAGAAAAAGTGATTATCGGATGTTTACGGTTGGAGGTATATTTGACCCCCACGCGCCTACTTTCGTAATAAAAAGGCACGCGTCTACTTAAGGGTTAAGAATATGACTTACATTTTAATAAAGGTTAGACCAATTTACATATGTATAAAATAGAATTTTATTAACTTTCAAAGCTGCGACACTTTAGGACCTAGGATAACGATTTTAGAATATATTCGTTCCATCCATTTAAAAATACGACCCACCGGGAATCGATTTTCGTTTATATACGGATCAGTAAATTTAAGAGGCCAAGTCATTTATAATAGTAAATTTAAGGAAAATTGGATTTTTGATGTACGATAACGTTTAGTCTGAACCTATTATAGGTTCGCATATACTTAATAATAATTAATGAAAAGTGATGTTCGCAGATTGAAGTTTTTATAATTCACTAGCAGGAAAGGACCTATTAACCCAAAAAATGTAATATGTATATTTAAGAAGATTCCTTTAAACAAAATATTATATGGCTGTTCTTCATAATAAGCCTATGTTGTTATAGATGGGCCCATATTTAATTCATTCTGAAAGCGATGCCGCCAAGTACAGAAAAAATGATAAAGTAAACAAACCTTTTCGAATGCACATAGCCTCGGACAGTGCCTGATTACATATTTTTAGATAAATAATAAAAAATACATTGCTAAAACACGTATCACCTACTTACAAAACATTCTCTTATTTCGCCTCTGCCTACTATAAAACCGGTTGCACGTGGCGTGGTACTAGAAACTCCTGCGACCCTGTATTTATTATAAAAACGTTTTTATCCGATAAAGAGATGGGTGCAGGTCGCTCCCTATTCGGATCTTAGACTTTTATACAAACACATATGTAGTTTTTATCAGAGTCTGTATATAAGGGGTTTATGACATTCCGCTATATTAGTAAGGTTTTTTGACGTCACCACGAACATTTTTGGCCATATTATTTAATAAGGTAAATGTCAATAAACATCAGTGCCGGATAAATACATTTTATAGTAAAACAACCGTTAAGAAAACACTTTTAATATTTTATACTCAGTTGTCCTTAACTTTAAATAAAAAGCATTTGGGAACACATTTTTTAAAATAAAGGGCAGTTTGTTGTATAAGCATAAGGCCAAAGCCTCGGCCAGCAAACTCCACCATCGTCCGGAAATAATATTATGTAAGGTAAAATGGGTGATTATCGGCTAATTCATAATCGTAAGATAATACTGGCCTAAATGGATACATTTAGTTTATGCATTATTTATTTATATTTCCCGCGAAATATTTTCGTCTTATTGAGCCGGTAATGCAAATAATAGCTACTATTTTCAATAATCTTTTTAATATTTAAAATAACAAAAAAAACATTTTGTGTTAGCAATAAGAAAAAATGCTTTAAAAATTAAAAATCTATTACCGGCATATAAGTTTTTTGATAAAAAAGGTAAACAATGTCTCTTATTTAACATAGCTTTAGTAAGTATACTCACAAAATAATATACCATTATAAATACTTTTAAAAGGTAAGATTTACCAAAATGTAAATATTTTTGTATTTTAATTGATTAAATGAGGTTTACCAAACATATTTTTTACCTTAAAAAAATAAATTAGAAGTAAAAGTTAAGTAAATAAAAAAACTAGATCATTAAAATTTAAGAAGTGAACTTTTTTTTGGTGTATTAGAAGACACTTTTCTTATTTTGTAAAAACTTTTTGACGTGACTGTTAAAAAATAACATTGTTTTTACAACATAAAAACATAATGTTGTAATAGATCAGGAGATATAACTAAATTTTGTTTTCCCATTTTTTTTGGCACAATGATACATAATATATTTATACTTTTTTAAATAAAGTTTAAAAGAGATATGTTAGTAAAAAACCTTTTTTTTACTTTTTACCATAAAACACAAACATCTCCCTTAAGTCGGTATTAGATTAAGCTTAGGCCGGCGTTAGATTAAATGATTTTTTGATAGCCCGGTAATGGCAAAAAGTGACAAATTATTTAAATAAAATTAGATGTTCAGATACTATTTTTTTGTTTCTTTATCTAAATCATAAAAAAACCTATTAGGGTAAACAGTGATATAATAAATTTACTAAAATGTTTACAGTAATCTTGGCAGATAAACCTAGAGTTTTCTTAACTAGGCCAGAAATACCCCATTTTACCTTATATCGATCTTCTTACATGTTAAACAATATAGGTACTTTATTGCTTTATTACAAATTTATTTTTTGTTATTATCCCATAACTCTTTCCGTAAGATGTTTGTTTTTGCTGTAAAGAAAGGACATCTAGCTAAAAGACAAGTAAAACAAATTTTAAACCCTTTACGTCATAAATTGTAGAATACGTTATCGCGAAACCCTTTCCCGGAGTTAAATTTCCATTTTCAAAGGATACGGAGTACATCTAGATACGCAGACTTCGTTACGAAAATGTAAACACATAATTTGCTAACAATAATTGGACGCACAAAGACAATTATCATGTAAATATTCCCGCTGTTTATTTTATGTCTTTGAATATTTATAAGCTGTTAAAGCCTAAAGATTTATTATCATTTAAATTTAATAATACATTTTTATTCAGGCACTGGCTAAACGACCGCTGGTTGCTTAAGAAAACCTCTGTCCGGTTTTATCTATTATCGTATATAAAAACCGCCAAAAATAATAATTAATTTTTTATAACCGGTAGTTTTTACTTATTTTGTCTGCCGCCGGCGGTTTTGTTTATAAAAACTATTAAAAACTGCCGAATAATAGTTAAAGTTATCCTTACCTTTATAATTATTTTAAATACAAATTAAAAATATTGTTTATTGTCTCAAGAAAATATAAAATTCTTTTAGACAAAGATTTAAAATGAATAGTTCAAATATTTACAAATAAAATACACAAATACATCATCGATCATAAAAGTTTAAAAAAAAACACAAAAAAAAAACGATTTTAAATACAACATTTAAAAAAATACAAAAAAATATAGAAATATTGATCATATATTTAAAACAACTCCAGGAACTACTTTTTACATTTTAAACTTCAAAACTGCCAGAAAAATAGTCTCTTACATCATAATAAACCTTGTCCAATAGTAGATTTTTAAGTTTATTTCTAATTTTTTTATAATCTGATATAGATTTAACGTACAAACGTAAGTGGTAAAACATTTTTTGGAATTGTACAGAAGAGAGTTGCGTACCAGTATACTAGAAGTTATTGGTAGCACTAGATTATACCAGTTTCTAGTGTGATATGGCGTCTGCTCTCTTCTATATTTTTCCTGTCTTTTAAGAAGCAAACAAGCACACTTAAAAATATACAAACATGTTAAGGTTAATATTTTATCTTATATTATGTTATGTTATAGGTATCTAAAAGCCCTCTTTTAAATTAAAATTATTGAAGTAAAGATAGTTTTAGAGCAATTACCCCAAAATAGCAGGTCATATTTGTTGTATTGTGTAATATTATTTTTTTATTGATTAAAAAACAAAAATAGAACTAAGAGACATGTTTAACACCTACAAAGATTTTGTCGAAGCTCTTTATAAGTTTAAAAATGTTTTTTGACAAAATAAAGCCAGGGGTATTTTAGCGGCACAAAAAAACTTATTGTTTCATAGAACTAAAACTAAAGTATTGCGAATTAAAGTATGCATGTATTGAGGAATTGACGGTGTAACAAACTTTAAAATTCTCAGGAAAAGAACAAAAAAAGTCACGGGGTTGCTAGTTCGAATTCCGGGTAACTTACTAACTTTTTTATAAATATTTTTCCTTAATAATTTTTTATACATATCTTCTAATTTTTATTTTAATTTTTAGAATTCTAAGGTATATTTAATTAATGACTTTCATGCTGACGTCCTGATAATTTATTCATTCGCCTTTCCTGCCAGAAAATATTTTTTTAAGTGGGAAAGTTTGGTAATATGTCTTTTTTATTATACAAAATCAGCTAAATAACATAACACATTGGCAATGTAAAGAAAAGAGACAATCTAACGTGAATACCTGCATGTAAACACATCTGATTGGATCAGTCACAATTCATCCTTTTTTGTTGCTTTATTCGACGATATCCCAATACCTACCTGCTTAACCAGTATAGGCCCTTAATGGTGTAAACGTTGGGATAAATACAATAGTGGTTTTATTTGCCTTGCCCCTCCCGCTATACCTACCACTCCATGTTGTTTTTCTAAAAAGTGCTATATGTACACTAAACTACAATATTAAACAAGAAAACCAAACTCCTACGGCACAGTAAAATAAATATTATTAGGGTTAGATTAAGTTTTACTATTATTTGGCGGTTTTTAATGGTTTTTTAAGCATCGCCACCGGAGGGCGGTATCTACCTATTGTGACAACGTATTTTTCTTTAGCCAAATACGTCGCCTGGGGTGCGTAACTCGGATGGGGTATTGGGCACATTAAACTCACAGTATAATATTGTCAGCATCCCCCTTTCTTCCCTTAAACTCTTTGGACAATGGGAAGTCCCAGTATTTTTTCGAAGTCAGGATTCTACTCCCCGTCTTAAAATTTTGCTCTCTTTAAATATTAAATTTTTCAGTATTTGTTTTGCATTTCTAGGCAACTCAGCTTGTTTAATGTTTTTGTTTTATTATTATATATACCTAGAAAATTGTTTGATTTCTACTTTTTAAACCTTGACACTTCACGTATTGTTTTATGTACCAAATTTCCCAATGTTAAGTAACCCAATTATATTTAAATTTCCCAAAAATGTATATTTTTAAAATTCCCCAAATGTATACTTTTTTATACTAGGTGTTCACACTATAAAATAAGTAAAAACCGCTGGTTATATTAAAGACATTTTTGGCGGTTTTGTTATACGTAAATAGATATAACCGCTGGACGGCGGTTTTCTTTTAATAATTGAGCAAAACCGCCGGCGGTCATTTAGCCAGTGCATTTTATTTGATTTTTATCAAAAAGTAAATAAAAGAGCAATAAAAAAACATTCCGTATGTGATTAATCAAAATAAATACATGCGGCGCGAAGGACCATTAAAAAGTATGTATTATCAGTAAGTTAGAAAATTGGTTTTTGGTTAAACATAAACTCATTATTTAGGACAGTTGTTTTAAAACCTATTCATAGAAATTTAAGTGGACCCTGAATATACTACTTAAAGTAAAATAAACAAATTGAAAAAACGAATTATCTCCAATATTTAGTTATTAGAACAAAATTATACTCTTAGTTAATTAAATGCTATATGACGCACTTTAAATTAAGGAAAACACCTAAACAAAAAATATAATTCATCGGTTTCAAAAGTCAGTTACCATTGTTCTTTACGTATTTTTCTCAATATAAAATTACCAGATTATATACTTACATTTTTTACAAGACTCAATGTTTCTTCAAAACATTCGACTTATAAACATAAAACTGAAAAACCTGGATTTATGGGCCAGGGGTCGCTGAGCAAATGGCGTCATATCAGCTTGTGGCAATAGAGAGATACAGAAATGTACGTCAAACGTAAAGTTTAACTTGCAATATCATTTAAGAAAAAAATTTACCAGAGTTAAAGTTTGAGTTTTACCATAAACTGTAGGTACTGGTTCGGGATTATTACCCTGAATTAAATTAAACCAACGTGCACAATGTGTTCAAAGAAAATTACCCCAAAAATAAAGTTTATTGTGTGGTTAAATTTTTAAATAAAATTTCAGGTTTTATAATATCTTGTTGAGCTTTTGATTTGTCCATTTTCTGATAAAACAAGTAACAGAGTATTATAAATATATGTTAAAACAATTAATATATAAAATAATATTAGAATTTTACATCTTTTCAGCAATACCATAAAGGATTCCAAATATTAACACGAAAAAAAAATTTTTTTAGTAGCAAGGTTAAAACTTGTATTCCTTTATTCTAAATTAGTTATTTTTTTTTCGTGTACGCTTGAGATATTGACCTGCATTGTGTAAAAGTTGTAAGTTGTTGTAAGTTTATACGGCATCAGCTTAATTGAAAGGTTCACTGGCAATGCGAGGAAAAGAGACGATCTAACACGTGTAGAATACCAACAGGTAGAGAATAAATAAATAATTCCGTCATGTAAACAAGCTGACTCACTGCACTGTGGGTGAATATGTGGACAAAAATGCCAAAATTATTAATTTTATAACAACTTAAATGTATAATATGTGTAATTATATGTTAAATATACAATATGAGCAACGCTGTTTGGTTCATCGGCAAGCAGTAGAATAACAAAACAAGCACTATTAGTCACGCATGTTTACATGCCGGGATTTAGTTAGATTGTATTTTTTCCTCACATTGCCTATATGTTATGTTATTTAACTGAACCTGTATAATAATATGGCAGTATTGCGTTTTGTATTAGCAAAGCATTCTAACAACTCAATTTATTAATAACAGAACTACTTTAGTGTAATAAGACTAATACGATTTTTGTCCCGAAATTCCTATCTCTCAAGGCACTGTGTCCCGCTTTGTTGTAGCTTTACTAACCTATATATTTTTTTACTTAGCCAAACCGGTATACACGTTTAAATGTTTAGTCACATCAAAAGGTTTATAGGCGATTAGAGCAACAACAAAGCTCTTTTTTTTGTGAAAATTAAGCCATTGGGTGCTTTCTAAAGTGTGGCCAATGTGGTGGGATTACTTATACTAATGCCAATTTTAAAGTGCTAGTTAAAGAAATACCTGACTTTTTTGAAAAAAAGTATATTTTTTAAATATTTTTTTCCATTAATTTAAAAACTATTACGTTTTTATTTTAAGAGCTATAATCAATTTTTTATACCAAAAGATGCGTTTTATAAGATTTAAAAATATTTTATCTTTGTTAATGAATTCATAAAAAGAGTTATTTCAGTTAAAAACAAATAAGGGGACAGGCAAATAAAAACTACTGTTGTATTTATCCCAACGTTTCGTGGTCCGAAAACGTAAAACAAATTCCTAAGAAAAATACGAAAAATATATATAAATCTTTTGTATTTTTCTTGAGAATTTGTTGTACGTTTTCTGTTTTTTTTCTCTTATTTTTATTTTGAATAATTTAATATGTAGACAAATAATTTCCTACTGTTGGCCTGATGATTGTTCCTTTGCTTTTCCTGCTAAACAATAAATATTATGTTTTTAGTGTTTTGGTGTTGTAAACTATAATAGGTCTATGTAACATTTTTTTCTTTAATAATAGGCCCTTGATAAAGTGGAAATTCAGCGACGAAACGTTGAGATAAATACAATAGTGGTTTTTATTTGCCTGCCCGCATTCCGCTATACGACTCCAATTTGTTATTTCATATAATAAAAAAGAAAATAAGTCGGTCATTTTTTTATATTTGGAATCACTTACTTACTCTTTTCTACACATTAAAAAAGAATAGCTTATCTCAAATTTGTTCAACCTTATCATCAAATTTTCATGTACTTAAAAGATAATTTAAATAAGCTAACCCTAATGTCAAGGTGGTATTATTGAACGTTAGCTTTTGCTTTTCAGTGTTTACTTTATGTCTCTAATACGTATCGCCGCTAGCTATTTTCTATCGACGGACTATGCAAAACTCACCAAATGTATTCCGGATGACATCTATCTCAAAATATGAGCCACTGGGAATCGATTCCGGTACGGATCGGCAAATTTAAGGGGCCAATCTATTTAAAAATGTGCCTTTATCAGAAATAGGTTTATTGGCCTACACAAAAAGTGTTGGCTTCATTTAACTTTTATTTTTATCCAAATAGTGTTTTGCCAAAGTAGATTGTACATTTTTGTTTGGTTTTTACTTTGAATATATATAGAGAGTGGTTTAAATATGACCAGATTTTTTTTTAACCTAAAGCATTATCCTAGCCTCATAGTACATGATCCAAATAGAAAAGGACCCTCGCTTATCTGTAAGACCTCAAACACGGTACTAAGCGTCAGCGTCAGTGGCCAGCGTTGAGCGGAAAATGTGAGAGCCCTGTGTTTGATCTTTATGCAAGAATTAAAAAACAGTTTTTTTTAAATTAGCCGCTCGACGCTCACGTTTAGTATCGTGTCTGAGGCCTTAATCGGATAAAATTATAGTAATAATTTACATATAATATTTAGGTTGCTATAATTAATAGTCAACGCTTTATTCAATTAGAAAAAACTTTTAACTTTTGGCATATCCTGTATAATGGCAACTTAAATTATCTTATATCAATAAACAAAGGTTGTCTCGCTTTAGACTGTCTTCTCTACACGCATTGGCAAAAATTGCCGATAAATATTTTAAAGTGGAACTGTGGAACAACGTGTATACTTAAAAGAAAATTATCTTACTTCATATAAGGCTTTATTTGTATCGTTAGGAATTTAGTATTCCAAATATTACGAAGAAAATAAAACAAGGTACGTACATTTCTAAATTCTTTATAAACCACTCTATTTTTCCAAAGTAGCGGCGTAAAAAATGGATAACCTATATTTATGACCCACGGATCCGTGAGTAAATAGCGTCACTTCAGCCTGCGGAAATATGTGTCCCCGTCGGTCGTTTTCTATCGCATTCCGCCCGACAGACTCGGAAAAATCACCAAATGTATTCCGGATGATATCCATCTCAAAATATGAGCCACTGGGAATCGATTCTCATTCATGTACGGATCGGCAAATTTAAGGGGTCAAGCCATTTAAAATGGTATATTTAACCGATATGGGTTTGTTGACCTACACTCAAAAAAAATTGATTTAGGTATTCTTTATACAGGGTAATTTAAAAACCGTCATGAAACTTAAAGCGATGATTTTCCATAATAAAAAATGGTAAAGCCTTATACAGGGTGTCCGCCTATTAATGGCACAGAAAAACCACAAATTTCCTATGTCAAAATATTTGGATTTAACCAAACATACCTATATGAAAAAGTTTATAATAAGGAAGATACAGGGTATCAAAATGAAAAAAATATTTTTAATTTTTTCGGTAAGTTTTGATATGTTTTGAATATTGTAGTAAAACTCGGTATCTAGGGGTTTTTTGACATGAGCTATTTTGATCTAAAATTAATTTTTATGTGTAAACTAGGTGGGACTATCTACACTATTTAAATTTCTCTAAAACGTCCCAACTTTTTGTGCTACTCTGTATCTACTAGCTAAGTAAACCAGTAAACTTCCCTATGTTTTCTATACAAATAAGATATACCTTGTAAGAATGGTTCCGAGCAACAGTTTTCAGGATATTTGAATTTAAGTGATTTAGTGCAACCAAAAGTATATGGAAGAATACATTAAATTTTTCGTTTATGATAAGACAGTTGTAGTTTCGAGCAATAGGCTGTTTTTAAAGGCAATTTTTAATTGCACTAAACCACTTAAAGTTAAATATCTTGAAAACGGTTGCTCGGAGCCATTCTTACAAAATATACCTTTTTTGTGTAGAAACTATAGTAGGGCTTACTGGTTTATTTAGATGATACATACTGTGGAGCACAAAAATGTTAGGATGTTTTAGAAAAATAGAAAGGTTAAATCAAAATATTCTATGTTCTTAGTATATTCTATTAAGAATATAGTTTAATAAATATACAATATATAAGTTATTTCAATTCTGTCGGCATCTTTGATGTTCGGAGATCACAAGAGGTCCGACCGCACGTGCAGCATATCGTGAACCTCCAGTGTTACGGGGGATTTAAACAAGTAGTTTGTGTCCGCGTTTCGAATATATATATATATATATATATATATATATATATATATATATATATATATATATATATATATATATATATATATATATATATATATATATATATATATATATATATATATATATATATATATATATATATATATATATATATATATATATATATATATATATATATATATTCGCAGGGGTTTTACCCATGCATAGTTTTCTTTTTCTACATCTAATAACATGGGAAGACCACAGGGAAAAACGATAAGTCATTTTTTTTATTAAATTATATTTTTGCAGTTTATTATACCTCGTGAGTTGGTGCATATTTTAGTACTGAAAGAAACGGAATAAGACTAAAAAGCCTTTAAAAACCTCGCAAACTATGCAAAACAATTCAATATCAAATGTTAAAAAGCATGAACCCTCATCGTTTTTTTCGTGTGGTCTTCATATTTAATTAAAACCTAAAATAATATTACTTAATTTAAAATTTTACAACGTGTAAAAATAAAACATCTTTTTGATGAAATTCAAATAGTAGTCACTAAATTTAGCTACCTTCTATCTACATATAATAATATTAAGACCTTTATAAGGACAGCAGAATACAAAATTAACACAAAACAAAACAACAGAAACAGAAAAACAAGAATTATAAACTATTAACTAAATAACGTACTTGCTTAAGTATTTAAATATGTAAAATGTAACAAATATAATCGGGACATTATAGGTGTTGTAAAATAGTAAGTTTTATATTGTTTTTTGTTAGTTTTTTATTCTCGATTTGGAAATTTTAAAGTGAAATAGGTTTGCACTCTTGTATATAATAAAATTAAATAATTAAGAGAAAAATTTTTACACGGATAAATAAATGGTACGTTTAAAAAGTACTGTTTTAAAGTATTGCCAACATTTTTGTTAGAACAAATCTCTTTAAATTTTTTAAAAATATATTTTCAAGGGCTGCAATAAATTCTGTTATATTCCTGAAGGGCAAAACTAAACCATAATTAATTTTAGTAAATGACTTTAATTGACAAAATTTAGTATCTGTTATGTCTCAAGTGCCCGAGCTATTAAATTGCCTACATATTTGACAACATTTTTTTAACAAATATCCCGTAACATACACCAACGCATTACTTTTTACTGTTTTAAGATTTTGGTAATCAGTTGTGAATAACAAACTCACTAAGTGACGTAATGCTTTTAATTTCTTTCTTTCCAGAACAAATAATTTTTCAAAACTAATTTTCCTTTGATGACGATCATTTTGTTACAAGCCTGGCACACTGTTGTGTTTTTTCCCTTGCAAAGATACATTTATTTCGTTTAGATTTTAAAAGCATTACAAATTTCTGTATAAAAAAATAATTTACTTAAAATTAAAACCTATATTTAATATTGTATTAACGTCAAATTGAACAACTGTTGTATTTTTTTAATCGTTGTAATCCGACATGCAGTTTAATAAATAATTACTTCTTTCGGACACCAGGAAACCCTAAATACAATTATTCACTGAACAATACCGCACAGACATTTTAATTTTACTTACACTTATGTAAGCCATCCTATAGAAAATTGCGTTATTTACAAAAACACTTTCCAAATGCCCGCTGTATAGCTCAGAGCGCAAACTTGCACCACGGGGAACGCGCGGCACGAGTAAAGCGTTACGATCGATATGGGAGAGTGCGGAGACTCATTTTTACGTAGACTTTGGTTAAGAATTAAAAAAAAGAGTTTTTATAATAGTTGTTGCGAAAACTCTTTATTTTCTTACAACGTTGCAAATTCTTCAAATTTACATCCTTAAAAACATCAATCATTTTACTCACTTCTTGGAATTTCATCTGTTTTTAAATTATTTGTTTATGTCTCCTTTCTGCGAAATACCGCTATCAGAAAAAAGAATTCGAAGATCTCCGCCGCGCTTCTCCCACTTTATCACAAACGCGGCAACTCTTTTGGCGGCTTGCGCCACAGCAATATCGGCATGCTTTGTCCGGATTTTGACTAGTTCGGAGAATAAGCCGTTTAATAATTTCACGCTAGATATTGGTTCTTTTAGTTGACCAATAGGATTTCAAAATTTTGGATGCCATATTTGTTTTAATTTGTTTCTGTATTTTTATTGGTTTAACCATTCCCTTTTTTGGACCCACCTCTATTTCAGTTTCTCTTCCCAAAACTCATATTTCCAAATTCAGTGTCTACTCAGTCACCTCTAACGTCACCACTTTTTTCCAAATTTTAAGTGTAGTATAGGTGAAAGTCTGGCCACACATTACCGTAACGATGTCCCACAAGACCCGCATCGTAGCACGACCGTGTCTTGTACGGTCTGAAACATGCCTAGGAAATGAAATCATGCGTAGATCGGATAGTGCAGATGTTTCCTAAGCCAAGCTTTGAGTTTACATGCGCCACCTTTTATTTCTGTTTATTACGTATAAAAATTAAAAGTTGGTGGTTAAAGATTACTTGTTGTAAATACACAATACAAAAAAAAGTAATTTAATAAGTATTAAAAAGTAGATAACCTAAAAAGTACATAATATTTATGGTGTTCTATTTAACATAAGGAAATTGTCAATAGCTTCCGATATAACCGAAAGTGCCAGAACTGTCAAAATATTTTAGTTGTATTCCCCACTGACTTAATATTGTTACCAATTTTTCCAAATTTTTTAAAGTTAAGTTTTTAAAAGTATAGTGTTAATAGTTAAAAAGAAATAGAATATGTTTTTATACCAAACACTACAAACTTTTGTTGCAATCAGTTAAATTGGTTGCACCTTACGAGAAACAAAACAGACCCAGTTCAAATAGTGCTTCGTTGGAACTATATACATCATAAAATATGAATATCTACTTTCAACTTTTACCAACAGATCCTCATAAAGTATTTATACTCTAACTATATTCCGCGCTAAACAAAAATATACATTTACCTTGTATATACATCGAAAAGGGCAACAGGTTGACCTTAGCTTTAGACGTAGAAATATAAAAGATGAAATATGAACGTCGGGGATAAGCGGATACTTTTTTGCATTGCTTATTTTTGAGCGCGAATAAAGGGGATCAACGTGTCAGTTGCCGGTGCAGGTGGCCGACTTTATAAGCTCCAGAATATGGCTCTCTGGTCTGCTTTTAAAAATAGGAAAAGCCGATAATAAAAGCAAGGGCTTAAATACGGGGCGCAAAATGGAAAACTATCGGAGAGTCAGTTAATATTTATATTTATCTTATACATGACCTTTAAATGTATGACTACTCAATCTTATTTAATTTGACTTAATAGTTATAGTTTTATTTATTTTTTATATTTTAAAATACAAGGTACTCAACTATGTTTTGACTCATATTGGTCGCCTATAATTTAAGAACAAATACATTTTTTAAAATGCGGTTTTCGCAAAAAGCCTTAGAGTTTTTAAAGTTTTTTTATTATATCCTCATATTTAATTGTTACATTTCGTTTAAAAGGGCGATTTTGTGATATAAGGCATTTTTATTAGTAAGATACCATCTATATTTTTTAAAAATCTTAAAATATTTCTTTCCCCTTTTAAAAAATGTAACATAAGCTATGGATCGATTTGTTGGTAAGAAATAGTGGATTTATTAACCTCTATAAAGTTGACTGCATGGCACTTACAAGTATTATTTTTAACAAAAAATATTTGCTACATACAAGATTCCAAAAAATATATAGCATGACAGCTTTTAGGTGATTTACAATATTAACAAATGTTTTAAAAAATGTAATAGCCTTTCTGTTACTTTTATTTTGTGTATACCGTTGCCGTTTTTTTGTCTAACCTTAAATGCAGCAAATTTTCATTGTCAAATAATACTCTTAATTGCCATGCAATCAATTTTGTTACTATTAAAAATGTTATGCTTTCTGCAAAAACTGCATTTTGATAACCTTATTTGTTCTAAAGTTATTCGCGATACCCTCCCGAATAAATTTTTTCTAATCCCGTGTGCAAATTAGTTAGTTTGCGCACCCATTTATAGGCAAATTTTAATTTTTAAAATTTTTATTTTAATTGATGTTTTCAGGTTATAACAGAAGTTCAGTAGTAAATAAACAAAGAAGTACTTAGTAATACAACATTATTAACAAAGCCAATAAAGAATATGTACTCTTTAATATTAATTAAAATAAAAACAGTATTTCTCAAATAGCTACAACTTTTTCAATTTACATAGAACTCATAGCAGAATAAATAGGCTATACAAATAATACTAGGATCAACAAAAATATATGCTTTACCCCCATATTAAGGCGCTATAGCGTTGCAGTACCCTGAATGCGCCCACACCCTTAATATGCACCACAAAACCTCGTATATTTTAATGAAAAGCAATCTATCACTTCTCTTTTTTATTATTTAAATATTTCTCAGATATACTGTCAATAAAATCCATTAATAATATCCCAAAAACTAACGAAATTCGAGCTTCCCAATCATTCTGGGTCATTCGGGCAAGTTTTACGACCGAATTCAAAACGGCGTGCAGGCAGTTAAAACGTTGGAAATTGAAAATTGAAATTCGTCGGCGGCGACGGCGGCAAATTGAGAGGCGGCCGATATGGTAAGTCGTGTCGGTGGTGACAAATGGATTGGCGGCGACGCCCCCGCTTCGTCGATCTGAAATCGTTAACGGGCCTCTTCTGCACTTTATTGGCTTGATTGGTTAAAAAACTTACATATTTATTGGGGTTCGAATTTATTTACGTTCGGGGATAAATTTGCGAAATAAATTTAGAGAAACCATTTATTTATAGAGAGTTATTATTTACATAGGTCTTGTAAATCTTGTCAATAGTAGATCAGAGTAAAGAGACACGTAATATTCTATGGGAGAGTAGAGAACTGCCGTTACAACGGTACTGCCATATTACCAAACCTTATCTCTTACAAAATGGTACTTGACGAAACTCAATAGGCAAGATGACAACAAAACAATACTATTATTTTCTATTTCTTAAAAGTTTGCGAAAAATTCACTAAAAATTGCCGAAAATTAATAGTAATAATGAATATGGATGACTCAGAATTTAAAGAAGATTATACTGTTTTGGTAATATTTCAACAAATATGTAGTTCATACAATTTTCTAAATATTCCTAAATACATAAATGTATTTTTATAAAAAGATTAAATTTATTTTATCAAAATGGAGGCCATAATTTTTTGTTGCAATATCATGAACGAGCTACAAAAATTAAAATCTATTAAAGAGTGTAAATAAAATGTGTATAAAATAATAATTTTTAAAATTGTTATACTGATCGTAGAGAAAATATCGTGTGTAAGTGTTTTTTTTACTTATGAAATTTCCGCACACGCCTTATGGCTCGTGTTATCAAACTTTCCATTTGTGAAGAAAAGTATCACCTTACACTTCTTACATAAATTATCAGGTGATATAATTAACACTTAAGTTTTAAAAAAATAAATACATATTTGCTGAGACTGGCATGCCCCCAGGCAGACCGAAGGAAGTATTTTTGATATTACGTGCTGCTAATGTCCAAATAGCTGTGTTCCGTGTGTTCCGAAGGGATGTCTAAAATATTACTACAATCTTTTCCTACTTATTTCTGTTTCTGTTTATCCAAGCTTTGAGTGTAGTATAGGTAGAAGTGTGGCCACACATAACGACCGTTAAAAAAATGCTGTTTTTTTAATCGTTAACATGAAGTTAAAGTACTTCATTCTAGTACACTACAGAAAGTGTTAAAAAAGTACTTTTTTTAACACTTTAAAGCTTTTTTACATTTTGTTTCAATGTCTACTACAATAAACTTAAATATCAGTTTAGGCAATGTAACAGTAAGCGCAACATTAACTGAACCAAACGGTCAAGTTACCTTTAATTTTGTCATAATTTCTTTTAGTTAATGTATCAGTAGTTTTAAAATTTGACTGTTTGCAAATAAATTTAATAGAAATTATCAAAAATTAATAGTAATAAATAATTTTGATGACTAAGAAATTGAAAAGGAATTTACAATGTTTTAGTATTATTTCTATAAAAAGTAAGCACATGTATACAATTTCCTAAAATTAAATAATAAATGCATAATTATGAAGTGGATAATTCTCTCTTAAAAGATAACGAGGCTATGATTTTTTGTTGTAATATAATGGCTGTGCTGCAAAAATTTAACAAAATAAGTTAAGATAAATAAAACATGTATAAAGTGGAATTATGGGAAATTTTGATACGGTCGTGGAAAAAATATAGTATGTAACAAACACATGCATAAAGTGTCTTTTTTACTCATGGGATTGCCACTCTCGCCTAACGGCTCGTGCTGTCAAACTTCCCAGTAGTAAAAAATCACTTTATGCACTTGTTACATAAATTACTATTATTGTTACATCTTGTAAATAATATGTGAGTAAAACCTATTAGAACATTGTTATTTTTTGTTTTACCCAGTTTTTTTTTAATATTTCGAGAAATCAAATAAACTATTAACATTACAAGTTCAATGCAAACTGACTAATTAAAAATGCGTCGCAGTGGGGCGGCGCGGCGTGACGTACCACCGTTGGTCAGTGATTTTTTTACCTAGTAATATGCGGTGCGGGGTAGAGAAGGAACAGTTTAAAAATGTAAATTCGGTGCTCTTTGATAAGAAAAAAAATCAAAAAAGTTTAAAGCAAATAAATCGGCATGCTTGTCTTCGCGGCCGCCTTTGCTATATTTCTTTTATGATATGCCGGTTGATGCAGCTGGTCATCGCACTATGGGATAGAAATTAATTTTTTTGGTCAAAATTCTGAAACTTACCAATATAACTTAAAATGAGGTGCTTTTTACTGGAAAAATATTATAAATTATTACAAATGCTTTTTGGAAACCTAAAACTTATTATATGTTATTATAAATTTACACCCCCTTAACATTATTATTTTTTATTGTACAAGATAAACTAAAATGTCAGCTTGTTTGGTTAATTCGGTTAAATGGAATACCCTGAATATTATATCACCACCAAAAAAATCTTTTAAAATGTTTTAAAAAAATACTACATTTGATGTGTCTATCTCTATTAGTTTCGGAAATATGACTATCCAAATCTGAAAAATAATTTTAAATTATTCTTAGAAACGTAATAGAGATATATCTTCCAAACTTTTTTTTACGTATAAAATAAATAAAAACACTGTTTTGTTGGGTAGATTCTGTAGAATCCATATCTTTCATAAGAATGCTTTTATCTTTTAGGATATACAGTGTAGGACAAAATATATTAAATTTTAAAATGGAAAACTTTGTAAATTATAAAAAAATCTTGTATCTGTCCTTACACTCAGAAGTAGCAAAAAGTAGGAAGGCAATTGTAAGTACAAAACCTGATAAAGAAAAAAGTAAAAAAATCTGTGACAAAAGTAGCGACTACATCGGAGACACAACAATAGCTCTTATTATTTAAACTCTTTTACTTTTTTAGTAAACAAGGCTAATAATAAACTAAGTAGATTAAATGTTGTGTATATTTATGTTTAGTTAAAACACATTTTTAAGTTTCTTATTACCCCAATAGAAGTCGTCATTTCCTTTTATAATTTTGCGTACATGTAGTATCTATTTTGAAATACACAGCATAATCCATTAAAATTTCAAAGTTGCTTTTTGGCCAAAATAATACATTTCTATCCCATAGTGTATCGGCGCGTCGCTGTAAAGGATAGCGGCGCCTTTGTATAAAATAGTCCCATTGCAGGCGACCTTTTTATGTTTTTTGTATTATTTTCATAGGGTACCGAATTTGCGCTTTTAAAATGTTGTTACTATATGTGGTCGGGCACGAAGCGGTGATATTAAGCCTACGGCATTTGATTACAACAGTACATTTTAAAACCGAGACACGACCGTGCTATGGTGCAGGCCTAGGTGTGGTTATGTGTGGCCAAACCTTAAAACCGTGTTACCTTATTATAGTAAAGGTTTATTTTAGGATCAGGTAGAACTGACTCATATTACGGCAGTTTGATTAAATACAAAACTTTTTATACTGTATTTCCCTACATTTCACCAGGGAAACTCACGACCACGGGCTCGTTGCATTTATGTGTAGCCAGACCTTAGAAGGCGTTGCTGGGCAACGTACTTTTCCGGCCATGACCGGGAATAGTTATTCCGAACATTTAACTTTTTCTATGCTTTTAATATTTACTTATGACTTATGACTTCTGTTAAAGTCAATCAACAACGAACTTTGCTTTTATTCATTTTTAAGTCTAAGTACATTATTTTGCCACATTTTGCCCTAAAAGAAATTTTACATCCTTCATTTTTTTACCACAACTAGAAAACACCCTGTATTATTATTGGAACTTAAGTTACTGGCGCCTCGTATTAAGCAACGTCATCCATCCCTATATTTAGTTAATTTTAATTTAACATCCCACTCAACCCAAACCCATCGTCAGACCAATCTGTACATAACCTAAAATTAGATTGAAATTGCAAGAATCTACCTCACCCTATTTAATATACATAATGAAACTATATACATGACGGAACTGGTTTTATAATTACATTTTCTATGACATAGATTTGGTTTTATATCGCAAAATATATATATATATATATTTTTCTTCTTGCAAAATATTAATAAACAAAAATGGTCTTAAAAAATTACATTTATTTGTAAAATTTCAATTTTCTTCTTAAACTGACCAAAAAAAAATAGACTATTATAAAGCTGCAAGACAATTTTCTGTCCCATAGACGCACTCATTTAGCCCTAAATAAAGCCAAGAAAATATGCTAAAGAGTAAAGCTGGTATTAGCCCTGTTCGTAGACAAATCACAAACTAGTCAGCGCCAATGGGGTATTATTATTTAGTCAGGTGACCGGTTTCCAACTGGTCACCACACGTATTTGTAAAATCCGATTTGGCTGACTAGGTTGCTATTTCTCTACAAACAGACCTATATTCTTCACCACCCTATCTTACCCCGGGGGCACCACGGGGCAACACAGGGCAAAACACCATTTTCTAAATTTAATTGTTATTTTTTTTCTGAAAGAGATAGTTTAACCTTTTTTATATTACCAAATGTAAAGAAAGTAATAAATAGTATAGTCGTTGGAATCAAATAAGACAAATCATAAAAGTTATCAAGTTCACGTTGTCTCCAAAATTTTATTAAGCTGCTTGTTCGTCGCTTTTTTGCGCTAATAGTAGGACAGAGCAGCGCGGTGTGATAAAACGTTTTTTTTTAATAAAACGAGTAGCGGTAGTTTGTATATGTTTTTATGATTTCTCTTATTTAATTTCGCCGACTTTAGTTAAATTAAAAACAAAGTTGTCTCTCGTATGCCCAGTTTCACAATATACGGTTACCTTCCCTTTTGGGTTAACTATTTTGGCAACAGCAATCACATTTCGGTATTTCGTTGTTTTTATCTGTTTGACAGTCCACGAAGGCTTTAAGCCTAAGTACCAGAGTACCGTGGGTGTCGGGTTATTAGATGTTTAACCTCCTTTTTCACGCTGTTCCGTCAACGTTATCCAAGCACTGAAACATGCAATTTTTTTATCTTGCATTTCACAGCACCTTTTAGACAACGCGGTAGTGCCGCCACGGACGTTATTTTCTAAATAACTACTACCTGGGGTAGGCAGAAATACTACACAGTGGTTTGCCAAGCCATTGTGAGGTGACGAGCGATTAAAAATGCCAATGTCCGGTTCCGAGAATCGAACCCGGATCGCTGCGGTGAGAAGCTGGTACGTTACCGCTGCACTACGCTCGCCACAGTCTATGGTAACAAACCTATGGTTAGTGTTAACCAAATCTCTTCAAACCTTAGGTACCCTATCTTGCCAGAATTTTACTTAAAGCTTTTTTATATAAAATTAGTTTTGCATCCTTTATTTTTTTAGCACAACTAACTGACACCCTGTGATATTATTGGGTATTTAAAAGCCTGCTTTATCGTGTTGGGCAATGTAAGCAACCCCCATATTTAGTTAATTTTAAATCACCGTCCTACTTAAACCAAACCTATCGTCGAACCAATCTATACATAACCCAAAATTAAATTAACATTGCCAATATCTTCTGGGAGCCTGCCCTTTACCTCACCATATTTAATATACATGATGAGGCTATATACATTATGGAACTGGTGATTAAACGTGAAAGGGGCCCTTGTCTCACGTTTTCGCCTAAATTAAGGTGTGTACATTTGATCTCTCCACATTAACATGCGAGGGTGCTTGGGCAACTTTACAGGGGTGGTAATACGGGTATGAAAGTTAATTTGAATTATTTGCATGGACGAAAAGAAGTGGGTAAATTTATGCGAAAAGGGTTTTTAAATTCGTAGTCTATAATGAATATACAGGGTTATTCAAAAATCGATCACGAAACTTAAGGGGGTGATTCTACTTGACAAAATAAGGGTGGAGCTTGATATATATTTTTTCAAAATGTCGTTCGTTTTCGAGTTACAAGCCGTCAAAGTTCAATTTTTATTTTGGTTTTCTCGCCATATTGAATTTATTTTTTAACCAATCCAGTTGATATTCGGCACACAACTCGAGTTTTGCAGATTCTAAAATTTTAAGACAAAAGAACTTTTTAAAATACCGCCACAGGGCACTTTACCTAAAACTTAAAATTTATCTACATTATAACTTTTTATTTTAACAGATATCGCAAAGCTGGGGGCGCCATTTTATAAACAATCAATAACTTGAACAATTAGGTACTCCTTATTAAAGTCGATAAACCTCACCGTTTAGGCACCAATAGACATCAAATTTTTCAATTTCAATCAAATTACCTACATACATACAGAGTGTCCAGTAACTCAACCGACAAACTTTACGTGGCGCTTTTACAACAGAAAATAGGAAAAAAACTTCATATAAACATATGTCCTATATATTTATATATATATATAATAAATAAAGCAACTAAAAATAAAACTTTTGGTGTAGTACATTTTTTGTATATTTAAGATATTTATAAAATACCAAAAAAAAAAAAAAATAACGCTTTGTATCTCAGAAATGAAGCAACTACGAACATATGTACATATAAAAACTTTTCTTCATAAAATATCTTAAGAAATCACCCTTTTAAGTTTGGTGGAAAAGTATTTTTTCATCAAGCAGACACGCTGTATACAAAAACTTTAGATTTTAATAAGAAATAACCACAGTGCATTTATGATTTTTTTAAGACTATTTTTCTTGGATAGATAATTACATCAACTACATTTTCGTGCAAAAATTAAATATCTACGAATCATCCTTCCTAAGATATCTAATTTTGTCCAAAATTTTCTCAAACATCCTATAGTGCGCCAAGGCTACTGCGTTTTAAAACTGAAACTTTGCAGTTTTATGGAAAAAGAGCTCAAATAATAAAAAACTAATTTTTTGTAGGTAAAATCAATTATTGGGTTTTGTTTTTTATATGGATTCTATTACGATTCGATATTTTATATGGATTCGGCTTTTCAATACAAGGACTTGAATACACCACCTGATTAAGTAAATATAACTACCAAACAAATATTCAAAAGCTGCATTTATATACCGGAATGTCATAACCAGCACTCGAGTACAAAATCTGAATAATGAAATGAATATATTTTTTTAATACTATGATTTTAAAATGGTATTTACAATCCAGAATCCCGAATACTGAAGAAAGAATATTTAAGTATATTTAGTCGACTACTGAATACCAAACATATAGGTTTATTCGAACACTAGTCGAATACCAGCCAAATGTAGATTGAATAGTATTTAGAATACCGAGTATTCGAATATTACCCAACTCTGGCAGGAAATATTTTAACCAGGGTCAAAAACATCACATATAATAATAATACAACCTTAACTAAAAATACAGTAAATCTCGGGGCAAACAAAAGCAAAAATCAAATTTTAAATAAGCCAAAGGATTGGGTCGGTAAAGCTACAGAAAACCCATTTATCGTGGCTTTGCATAAAAATAGTCCGAATTATAACTGTTAGTCTTCCTTTGCTATTTTTTTTTTACCTTGTCAAATTGGTCTAGACACCCATTTTTATTGGCTAATTAATTAAAATGCAACACCATACTCCTTATTCTAAATAGCCAATTTTGACTAAATTTGCCAAATGAATAATTTGGGAATATACTTGATAAAATCGACTATTAAAAAAAATCTAGTTCCTTCCCATAAAAGAAAATTTTTCCTTTCTTAGGGGCAAATACAACTTGTTTTTCCTTGAAAAGTCAACTATTTACCAGGCATAAATATTCCTTTTAAATTAGGTCACATTCCACCTAAAAATCATGGTTATGTCTCATATTGTACAAATTGCAAAAATGCATTTTATCATGTACTACCACAAAGACAAATTTATTTATCTCGTTCCATTTTCTTTTCAGTTAAACTCCTAAAAATACCATACTAGTGGTATTTTAAGCTACCTGGATATCCCTAAGGAACCGAGCCAGTATTTAGACATTAGCTGCACGTAATAGCAAAAATTGCTCCGTTCGGTTTGCCTGGAGCTGACCAGCTTCGGCAAATGTTTATTTCCCTTTTCTAGCTAGTTTAAGTTAAGTGTGACTTGTTTTTGATCGAGACGTAATTGAAAACCAATTATTGGCAGGGTTGTGTTTGCTGAATTATGTATTTGAAAAGCACAGGAAAACAAAAAACGGCGTAGAACATTGCCTTCTTGATTTTTAAATTTTACTGGCATGTTCTTGCCTCGTTGACGAGATTTTACTTTTAACTGCGGTTTAAAGCTGCGTACAGACGTGTGTAGTGCAACTTGCGACGCAACGTGCAATGCAACATTCAATGCAACAAAAGGTCTTACTGTCGTTGCTGCAATCTTTCCTGCTAATAGGATTATCCGCTTTTGTAGTCTGTGGGCCAGGACTGTTTTGTGGCCAATCAGTGTTCACGGAGTTTCAGAGTGTATTCCTATGGATTTTAACCCGCTGAATTCGAATTTTAAACTTGCCTTTGTGTCGAGAGTGACGGGTATTTGTTATAAACAATTTAATTGTTTATAAGGCTCTAGCTACTAAACTAATAGAGACGGAAACATTTTTTTAATAAAATTTGTTCTTTAAACAAAATCTACAAAATGAAGTTTTTAAGCATTAATCTGATTGTTAAAACCGGAGATATGGTAAAATTAGTGCAAAAACATTGCAATATTTGCAAAAATTATGGCATTTAGACAAATTTTCACTTATAACTCGGCTTAATTTTTGGTAAAGTAACTCTGTAAGAGTTCAAACTAAAATAAAAAGACCAGCTTTAAAACTAGGCCTAATTTTTTATTAAAATATTATTTATAGCAAAGTTATTACAATTTATAAACGGATATTTTTAATAAAAAAGGCATACAATTTGTTTATACGATTTTTTAGCTACTTAAAGTTCATATTATAGCAAAGTAAGTTACATATTCAAATTTTGCGATTCAAGACAAAGAATTTGGTGTATAATATGTATTTTTTACATGATAAATCAGTTTTCAAGTGCGCATGTCGTTACGCGCCGCACGGCTAAAACCGTTTATATTATTAATAAGTATTAGTGTACAATACAAAAGCGACAATACGATTTTATTTTTTACTAAAATTTATAAATACTTATTTTATTTACCTAATTTATTTCTTACATATGTTTTTTTCTTTCTTTATTTTTTTAATAATTAAAAAATATTGTACATGAATCATGTCGAAATTATTACTGACACTCATGGTATTGTCGCATTCGGCTATCGCGTCGTACGACAGCATTGGCACTCGTGTACAATATATCACTTTCGACACTTGTTATGTATTATACTATTGTTTAAATGCTAAAAAATCGCATGCATTAATATACTTATTAACAATTAACAGGTACTATCTTAATTATTTAAAACATTTAAAAAGGTGGGAAATTTAAATTTACATTTACAAAACTAAATATATGTTTTCATCTCTTTTAGTTTTGGAAATAGAGCCTTATAAACAATTAAATTGTTTATAACAAATTTCCGTCACTTTCGACACAAAAGCAGGTTTAAAATTCAACGGGTTAAAATCCATAGAAATACACTCTAAAACTTCGTGGACATTGATCGGCGACGAAACAGCCCTGGCCCCCAAACTATTGAAACATGTAAAGGGTTTTCCATTTTAAGCGCTCTATCTTTGAGTAAAAATAAAAAAATTATGAAAATTATATTGCAATGGGTGTATTTTTATTTTAAAGCATATTTGATGATATTAAGTTTTAAAAATTACACATTCTGACACAAATTTGCCCAATTTGCCTAATCTCACCAATGGTGCGAGTTTTGTTAGATTTTAAGGCGGCAATCGTTTGTGGTTCGTCCTCATATACTAAAGATTTAATGTAGTCCCACAAGAAGAAATCCAACGGAGTTAAATCGGAGGCCCTGGGAATACCATAAATTTAACGCGAATCTTGTTGCGTTGCATGTTGGATTGTAGATTGTACTCTGAATATAGAGACTGAAAGAGGAGATATCTTTGATAAATGTGGAAATGGAAAAAGCTGTCAGTTTGAAAGAATTAAAAGAAATTGCGATTTTACGGAAAGTTCATAGGCTTGACCGCAGTTCAGTAAAAATAAGTTTAAACCTGATTTGTTCAACTGGGCCCTATGGTTGAAAGACAATATTACAATATATTAAAGTTAAAAAATTATGATGTCAAATTTAAAGTCTTAGACCTGCATTGCTGTGAAAATATATGATGTAATTATTAAATATCTATCAATGCAATTTTGTAATTTGAATATTTTAAATTAAAAAGTGTGGTTATTTTGTCCGTATTTTTAAATTAAAATGCTAAAAAATGTTTGATTGTACTTTTGATATAAATAGCATGAAGGTTTTTTATCATAAAATACTCTAAAATTAAATATCTACAGACTCTCCACAAATGGGGTTAACAAGAGAACAAATCGACCAAAAATGTTATTAAAAAAGTCATTATTCATAAAAAATTTTGCTTGTAAAAACAAAGAAAAAATGTAGGTTTTGTATACAGGGTTTGCAAAAACTTAAAAATATGATTTTTCTTCAAGAGTAAACTACCTTTTATTTTTCATTTTTAGGCAAAATGTCGTTAGGAAAATTTATTTTAAATAATGTTTGTAATCGATAACTACAATAATACAAAATTTTATTGAACTCCATAATTTGTCAAAAACGCCTTGATTACATTCGTTTACAGCTAAAAAATGTGTTGTGTAGGAATTAGGAAAAAGGGGGTGTTTGGAAAGCAAATTATTAAAGTTTTTTAAGTCATTTTATTATAAAAATTTAAAATAATTAATTTTTGATAACTCCAAAATCAGTTTCATGAATCTTTTTGATACCCCTGTAAAATTAATAAAGTTATACTATTCCAAATAAATTTTCTAAAAGGTATTTTGCTTAAAATAAAAAATAAAGGTAGCTTACTCTTGGAGAAAAATCAGGTTTTTAAGTTTTTGCAAACCCTGTGTACAAAATCAACATTTTAACTTCGTGAATCCTATTTTTTTAACAACCAACATTTTTATAAAGAATGACTTTTTTCAAAAATGAAATTTTTTGTCCAATTGTCTTCTAGTTAACCCCATCCGTGGACATTCTGTATAATATACCTTTACTTACGTATATGTATATCTGGGAAAAAGTACAGACACAGGGGTTCATTTCGTACATAAAAAGTATGTTTACCTTTTATGCAAGATACGTTATTTTCTGTCAGTTTATATTACTTTTATAAATTTTTCTTCCCAGAGAAGTATGTATAAAACTAACAAAGTTTAACAAGCACTTCGTAACAGCATAATAAAATTGTTACGGCCAAAAATATTACTTTTCGACAAATCAAGCAACTTGCTGCATTCTCTGAATATACTTTAATATGTACTTTCATAATAGTAAAAATAATGGTATTTTAAATAACATTCTTTATATTTACATTCGTTCTTTTAGTATTTATTACAATGTCAGTTATTTGTGAGAAATAAAGTTACTAAAATCACCGCTGTTTGAGCTTTGGACCCCGATGTTTGGCAAGAACTAGCAAATAAAGAAATCCTGAAAGTCTTGAAACCTTTTGTAAGATGGGTTATTTAAGGTTTTCTTATAGTAAAAAGAATCTTTAAAAATTTATTTGGCGAAAAATTCCTAAGTTTATTTTTCAAATATATCAACCAAAGTTATTGTGTGATTCTGAGTGGAATTGCAGGTTTTCAGGCATTTTTCATAGTCAATGATTTAACGAAGTTGCTACCGCATTGAGATTACATTGAAAAGTAATATACAGACTGTTCATGAACTGTGGTGTCAAGTATCTTAATAAAATAAGACAAAATATTTTTATAAACATAGGTCGCAAATTCTTTGTTCTTAAGATACGGGGTGATAAAGTTCTGAATTAAAGGTATTTGTACAGGGTTCATTTATATTTTGCCATCCACTTTTAACTATAATCAAGAAGGATAAAAAGAAACGTCTTGTATAAAAGTTTTATATCTTTTATTTATTATCTTTTGAGCATAAAAAGTAACAAATAAACATTAAAAACTCAATTAAGTAATATACTTTTTTTAATAGAAAACCCTGTATGTTAGGTCACCATTAAAAAGGTCTTTTAAAAAGTGTTAAAAAATAGCACATTTAATATATTTATCTATGTCATGAGAATTGTACGCAGTTTTAAATGGCCATATTTCCGAAACTATTAAAGATAGATATATAAAGTGTTTTGCAAAGCTTTTAAAAGACCTTTTTAATGGTGACATAATATACAGGGTGTACCATTTAAAAACGGTTACCTCCTTAATTTTCTTAAGTTTTAAATGTTCATTTGTTTCCTTTTATGCTCAAAAGTAGTTAAGTAGTGTTCAAAAGTAGGAAACTTTTAAACAGCACCTTTTTTCAATCCTTCTTGAATATAGTTAAAAGTAGAAAGTAAAATATAAATAAAAACCCTGTACAGTGCACCTAATAATTTCTTTTTCAACGAGAAGACCCAACCCCGATTATTACTATTAAGGGATTTTATTTAGAAAAATGTATTTTTATGTATTGGCCTACAAACACCGTTTTTAACATCAAATTTTAAATAAGTCAAGGAATGATCGCTGGTGAAGCCTTATTAAAAAAGAAATAGCAAACACATAAAATTTTTGTAAAATTTGATGCGAAAATGTAGTTAAAAATATTTTTTTATGCAACCTTCGACCACCGCAGCTTGAAGCGGTTGGATTTTAGAACACACGTGTATGGGAAAAATACTTTTTACTTATATATTTTTATAAAAAAAAGTTTTGACTTCAAATATATGCTCTAAAAATATGTATACTAACTTTTGAAACACCCTACATTATTTGGTATTTTCGGCCACTTTTCGAAGAATGCAAAATCAAAACTATGTTTAATAAATGAACATGTCAAAACAATCTAGAACCTATCAACAGCACCTATACTTTCAACATTAAAAATCTTAAAAGCTATGGCAATTTTTAAAGTCAATACACTTCAAATGAGCAAATAATTGCACGTGTAGTAAATCGGAGAGTCAGCTAAATTTGCATAGTTATGTATTTAATAAAGTAAATTTGTCACATACAAAACTTAAAATTCACAAATATTAAATAAATATTCTAGCAAGTATCTAAAGTTTCGATATTTTTTTAACCCATGTGTTAACAAAAATCTTAAAAGCTATTGCACTCCAATTGCTAAATACAATACAGACGTCTACTCTAATCAGATAATCATTTTCACATGAAGTAATTTAGAACGTCAGCTGAATTTGCAAAGTTATGTATTTAATAAAGTAAATTTTTCACAAACAAAACTCAAAATCTACATGTAATAAATAAATCTAAATATTCTACAGCTTCAATATTTTTTGTATCTATGTGTCAATAAGAAATCTTAAAAGCGATTGCACATCCATTTCTAAAGACAATACAGACTCCTACTCTAAATAAGCAAACAATTGCACGTGTAGTAAATCGAATAGTCAGCTTAATTTGCAGAGTTATGTGTTTAATGAAGTAAATTTTCTGGTATGCTGGAAACAGCCCTGGTTCGTGTTGGATTGGTTAATTAATTAAAAGCTTTGAATCCAGTTCGACTGAACATGGACCAGTATGTTAGTCAAGCAAGACGCTACGATGTTACACTATGTTGTGATTTCGGTGTTGATAAAAAATGGCCTTGGTGTTAAGTAAAATAGGGCTGATTAAAACTACAATACAAATTTTAAATTTTAAAAGAAATATTATTTTTAAAGATAATACATACTTTAAAATACATTATACAATAATTTTTTTTGGATGGATGTTGCGAAATAGGAGTGCATAACGGATGCGATATAAAGGCTAATTATTAAGTTTTTTTATTACTATATAGAATGCAAGACTATTTTTTTAAATAAAACTATGTCCGAAAATGATTTTTTCGAGATACAGGTTGCTAATTTTTAAAGAAGATAATGCAATTTTTCTTAAAGCTTTCTTACCACTGCGGGTATTTCCACAAAAATTTGTACACTTTTTGATCATTATATCACATTTTTTTTGCTAAAGAAGGTTTTATAAAAATTTTTACAAGTGACGTTTAAACAAGATCTGTATTGATTTTTTCCAAGAAAAAATAGCACACTACTGATTTTTCTTTGAATCAATATAATTTTCAAAATACTCATTTACTTTGAAGTTAATTGTTTTGTATGTTATTTGATATTTTTCCTAGGACGAGCGGTTTAATGAAATAAAATCCATTTTGGTGCAGGTCAAAATCGCTAAATCTGATATGATGTTTTGTATATAAAATTCGTTTTTGCCTTTTAATAAAAATTATACCTACCGATACATTTTTTTCAATAAGTTTAAATTGTAGTTTGTAAATTTTTGACTGTACTTAAAAATTTAAAAAAAAAACGAATTTTACAACACCATTTAGATTTAAGCGATTTGACCATACAATAAAATGGCTTTTTTTCTTTAAACAAGAACCATTTGTCGAACGAAATAAATGTCAAGAAATCATATTATTATTTTTAAGTTAATAATTTCAAAAATAATATTACGTACGGCGTACTATTTTTGTCTTGAAAAAAATTATTACAAATTTTTGAACGTCATGGTACAATTTTTTTAAAAAGTTTTACAGCAAAAAATATTATGTAATGGTAACAAAACGTGTACCAAATTTTGTAAAAATATCTGAAGTGGTATGAAAGTTATGATGAAAAAGGCATTATTTTCTTAAAACTTAAACACCGTGTATTTTGGAAACGAAGCACAACGGAGATATATTATTTTAATTTAAAAAATGTTTTTATTTCCTTGCATTCTAGACAGTGTTAACAGTAAAATACCAACTTACAAATCACCCCATATTTTTGGAACTTTTGAATAAAAATTATAAAAAATAAAACACCTGGTGTTGGGTGATATTGATAATTTTGGTACAATTTATTAAATGAAAATAGTAGTGGTCATCAATAATAAGTTTTTTTTACTTCAAAATATAGAGTTTTTTTACTTCAAATATAGAGACGTTGTAATAACTTTTAGCTTAGAAGAGGATGAACTCAAATGGCCTACTTTTAATTTTGCCCTTATGAAATTTGTCACCGGCCAAATGTTAGTTATGACCAAAGTATAACACATAGAGTTAAAACACTTCTAAGATCAAATAATTACATTTTAGATAAAAGTTTTTGATACTATTTCAAAATATGTTTTTTTTTAGATACATCAGTTTGTAAAATTAACGAAGAAATATCCCACTTTAAAGCAGGCAAGCACATTTTTAACTTTAAAGTAAGGAAAAAGATTAACCCATTTTTAATCACCTTAAATATTCACCTTTACTGCGGTTGTCTTAAAACTGCACAACTGTTAATCTTTCTCGACGACATTCGAATCATTGCCTGTGGCACCGTTATTAATTAGAAAACTTTTAATTACCTTATGTCGTGGTCTGAAGCCATTGCCTTAAGTTTAACCATGTCTTCCTTGCCGATTTTATATTAACTTCGAGGAGAATAATTTTCGCAAGGATTTGGTAATATCACGATAACTCATTTAGTTTGAGCAATTTGAAAGGTTGATATAACACATTATAGTTGTTATCCTTGCTTTGTCAAAAAGAAGTAGGTTCGGAATTTTTGCTTATGGAGTAATTTGTTTTATACCGTCCATAATAACCTAGGTAAAGAATGACTATTTAACAGTAAGTTCAAACGAGGGTGTATGCGACCAGCGGCGGTATTCTTAACCATCAACGGGACAGTGGATACACTGGCGTTAGCGGGTAGCAATAACCCAACCCCCGAGGCATGTCCGGTGGGCTTCTCAAGCGATTGGGCAAGGATTGGACCACAAAAGATTGGGGAACCAGGTTTATCGAAAACCAAGATAATGCATACCAGGGCTATGCTCAAGGAACCTTCTCAGGACCTTGCAGACAGACTCGTGTACTAAAAAGCACCTAATTAGATTGGGTTTCGTAGCAGGTAACATCTGTAGGTGGTGCGGAAATGAGGATAAAACTTCTTCTTACGTGATTAAGGATTAAAGGTGTCTAAAGGGTCCACGGAAAGATATATTTAGAACCTACTAATTTGAATCCCAATCAGTTTACCTGTCGGGACTGGAACTAGCACTAATTTTGCACATAGAATCGACCTGGACAAGGTGCCGACAGGACATCCTCCCTTAAATGAGATCTGCGTTCAATGGCACGGCAAATACCTTTATTTTAGTTTTAAAAGGCTTTGGTCGCGACAAGAAACATAATTGTGTTTTAGATGCATCAAATTAAAGAAACGTTTTTAGGACTCTTATTTAATAATTAAGGTCCAATGTATCTTTCATTGGACATTAGTGTATCATTAAATTCGTTTAGTTTTTAATTGAGACAAAGAGAGTGTGTGAACCCAAATACTGGATTGGTTACTGTCGTTAGCAAAACCATAAGTCCCGTTTACACATCAGGCGTACGAGCAGTCGACGTGCAATGCCGCGCGAGATATGTTGGAAGTATGTTTGTTTTGATTTCATTCTCTTTTTTAACACGCTTTTATTAACTTGGGTTGTAACTATCTGGCTATGTAACGGAATCTTTGAGCCTAATTTTAACCAACTTTCAGCTATTCGATTTCTTTGAAACTTTGCACACGTATTAAGGAAACATGACAATGCAATAATCTGCAAACAGTATCCCGTTATCTTTTTTGGATCGCCAGGAAAAAAATTCCATTATATTATAAAAACAACACCTAGGTTGCCATCTGTTGACAACATTTCAAACTTTGCTATTAAATGAAGAAGAAATTTTTTAGTGGGTTGCAATATATTGGCAACGGTCCAAACATTGCCTGGATTGCCATCTGTTGGCAAAATTTCAAACTTTGCTACTTAATGAAGAAGAAATTTTTAGTGAGTTGCAATCTGTTGGAAAAATTTTAAAATTTGCCACTCTTGTTCATTAAAAAAATTTTTCGCCATTTTGTCAAGAGTAGCAGAAACTAAAAATGAAAAATAATTAATAGTTTAAAAAACTAAAAACACGCTTTTATATGCAACCGAACTAAAAATTAGAAAATAATTTTTCATTAAAAAAAATATTGTCATTTCATAGTAAAAAGCGTGGGGTGATAAATATATTAAATGTTATAATTATTATATTTGCAAATATCTATGATGGAAAAGTTATGTAAAAATAGTAAAATGCACCCCACGCTTTTTACTATGAAATGACAATATTTTTTTAATGAAAAATTATTTTCTAATTTTTAGTTCGGTTGCATATAAAAGCGTGTTTTTTAGTTTTTTTAAACTATTAATTATTTTATTACTTTTGAATGACCACTACTAAATTTATTAATTGTATTTAAAAATAATAGCATTAATGAAAACGCCTAGTATTTTGATTTTTAAAATTTACATTTCACGAAGTGTTCCAAATATTCCTCGTTTCTTCTAGTGCACTAAATAATAATTCTGTATTGTCTCCATACCGGCCACATTTTTGCCATAAACTAAAAGATTGGACGTCTCTGCATGCCCCCTCACAGCAGACGCCCGGCGTATCATACAAGAAGTACATTCAGTAGCTAGGCTTTTACGCCAAGCGTTCCTAATCATGCGTGCGTGCCCGGCGTGAGCCGGCGCTGTTAATTTAGCGCCAGCTGACAAAAAGTTGCAAAGCGCCTGAATCGAAAAGGTTATATGTCTTTTAGTGCAAACTTACTGTCGGACGTAAAGCTCTTTCGGTTTCTTATGTAAAACGGCACTAAATGGGTTTGACTGTGACAGAGTGAAGGTCGTTGATGTGAAGAGGAACCAGAGTTAGCAGCGAACCAGCATTAACTTGGAGAACACTTGTATGGGGGCCGGCCACAATAACTGATATACAGTGTGTCCAAGAATATGTGAGCAATTTCTCGGATTCATATACATAGGACACATAAAAATAATGTGACAAAAATATTTTTCTTAAGTCCCTCTTTACAGGGATATGTGCCCTTCAAGGACGCCACTTAAAATCGGTTTTTCCTAAATATCTTTTATAGTTCTTGGTATAATGAAATAATTTTAATATGATAAAATGAAAAAAAATTACTTGTAAAACATTTGCGTTCATTAGTCCGCTAGGAGCGGACTACTCCTTGTACAATAATACTATTTTTTATACCCTGTATAATAAGGAAATAAAAAGAGCATTTTTAAAAAGTGTAAATATACTCTTAGCCAAGAAAAAAAGGTTCCCTTGTCCGATATCAAAAAAGTGAAGCGTATTCGAGAAAAACAACTTTTTAATACAATAGGATTGTATTTAATATTCTTTTGTCGGGCTCCATCTTATTTTGTTTAAAAAAATTATAGAAACTTATCACATTGTTTTTATGTGTTCTATATGAATCCAAGAGATGGCTCATATATTTTTGGACACCCTGTATATCGATTAGAAAGAAAACTAAGGAACAAATACAAAGTTTAAATGGAAAACCCTAGAATGGAAGCTTATCGAGAGGCGCATTATGCCAGAATTGGTCAAAAACTTTGTTGTAGGTGCGTAGTGTTATGATAAAAGTTGTGTAGGTACTAAAAACAGACACTTTATCCTCCTGTCCAATATTTGTATAGAATCTAGTTTTCCTAGCAAGCTAACGTGCAAAATTAAGGTATCTAGTATAAATTACCTTATTTCATATTGTTTAAACTCTATACAAATACAGGGTGTTACAGAACGTTTCTACATCAGAAAATATAAAGAAAGGTTTAGGAAAGATGGTGTGAAAAACACTTATTTTAGCAAAAATTGTGAGGCTGGATGTAAACCTTATATAAAAAAATATTTTTGTTATTACATAATTGCTAATAAACAATAATAAAACCTAATTTTTAAAATAAAAAGTTGCCGCAATGGTTCTTTTATGGTCTAAAAATATGCAATAAAGTGATTTTTTTAAACTCAGCAAGATACGAAAAACGAAATATGAATCATAAAAGCTGTATTTTTATTTGCTTAATCTAAATAAAGCATACAATTTTTACACACGTTTACAAAGTCAGTGGCGTATTATTTATATAAACTTTCTTCATATTTTTAATAGTAGAATCTGCCCATACTTTTTTACAACATTCTATATTACTGTGTATATTTTTGATTTATTTAAGACCTGAAAAAGAACAGAAGATTTCCGACAAAAAAAGGACGTTCATTATTAAACGTAAATTAAAAAAAATCGGTTGTCTGCGAAGTCGGTTTTTTGACGATAGTTAAACGTGACAACGTCATAAGAAGAAAATACTGATGGAATGGTTGCATTTTTTAAAAGAAAATGAAACAATTTACACCACATTCACTTTCTACTTGACGAAAACATGTAAATGTATTATTGTATAGCAGGCAGACCGCTCAAAGTAGGAGAGAAATAGATGTCGAACGCTGTCTAACGCGAAGGCCGATTGTGCCTCTTCCGCGCTCTCGCTTACACTTTAAGCTTTAAATGGAACGCCGCATGAGTCATGTTTTTTGTGCGTGCAGCCGGCTCCATCGAATTATAAGACGTTATTACGCCAAAATCACTCTGTTTTAGTTTCCTAAAATAAAATCCTATTTTTTTAAGCCATAACTCTGCAAACTTGAATGTTTTAATGCTTTTAATTATCAATCTGAAAACTCTTCCTTATTAAAATATGCTCAAAGCCATATTGTAGTACATACACCATTAATTCCGAAGCATAAAATCTTAATGGTGTTTTATGGCAGTTTAACTCAACATTTTAATAGCATGATAACGTACAGACAGATACCAATTAATGTGTATTTTCCTTCGGTATTCGGTTATAAAATAGAGGTAGATGTTTAGAAGTCGTTAAAACTTGGAGTAATTATTTTCCTTAAATATTTGAAATACTTTGACTTTATTGTTCTAATTACTGTCTTTATCCTGATTCTGAAAGTAGTATAACTAAACTATATTAATTTATTAACTCCATTTTTGTAACATTGTATTTTTAAATTAAAATATACAGTGCTTGTCTAATGTTAGGGATTCCCCCATCCTACCTTTTGAATTGTTTGGTAATTTTTCATGAAATATTGAGGACTTTATTAAGTCAACATAAAATAAATTTTAGAAATGATAAATATAAATGTCAACTGACAGCTGGGCGCTATTTTAAAAAGAAAAATAAAATAGAAAGGGGGGTCTTGTGGCACATCATTTTAAAGCTCCTGACACATTTTTTTAACCCCAGAATCTAAAGTAAATACCTGTACTTCCCCAAAAATGACGGTACTTTGAAAATTACCTGGATACCTGATTTGGATGTCCATATCTCCAAAACTAATAAAGGTAGATTTACCTAATGTGGTCTTTTCTTAAAGGTCTTTTAGATGTCTTTTTAATGGTGATATAATATACATGGTGCGTTTTTAAAAAATGTTTAATTTTTGTCCTACTGGTGTCACCAATATTACCATTAAATAAATGCTAAAAAGAACTTTAAGAAAATACCACATTAAGTGTATGTAACTTTATAAGATTCGGACATACGGCCATCTAAATGAGGTCAGGTTATTTTCAAAGTACCGCCAATAAGCGCTCAAGTTTTACAGAGCAAAGACACCTTCAATCTTGTGGGCGTTACATTCGAAAGTAACCTTAACTGGCATAAACACAATGTATCTATAGCCACGGCAGCTTCAAAAAGGCTTAAATTTCGAGCCAATAAGTATTTTTTCCCCTTCTAATTTATACACTTTATATGTGTCCCAAATAAGACCTCCCTTGGTATTTTGTTCTCATATTTGGGGCATGGCGTCCCCCACAACCCCAAGCATTCTTGATTCCATTTAAAAAAGAGCCTTTTGTCTTATTAATGATCCTTCACTTACAGAAAGGCTTCCTTCCCTTGCCCACCGTCGGGCTGTGTGGGATTTATCGCTTTTTTATAGGTACTTCCATGGCTTCTGCTCTGGAAAATTGTACATTATAATTCCTCCACTCACGCTTCCCAACAGAGAAACTCGTAGTGCTACGCGTAACTATCCTCATACGGTCCAACTGGACCCTGAACTTCCCACTTTGTTCGTTCTTTTATCCCCAGAGTTTCTAGAATGTGGAACCTGCTGTCCTTCTCCCCCACATCTTCAAGTATTTAAGTCCCGTGTCAACAACATGCTTTCTTGTAAATAAATAGGTTTGTTTTAATGATATTTTTAATCCTTAACATATTTTGCTAATAACAATTTTTAAAATCATTAAAAATACGAGTATTTTACAATTAAACAAAAATTAGATTTTTTGTCGCATCTAGTAGATGAGTGATACAATTTGATATCAGATGCTTGCGTTTTAGGTTTGGGACCATACAGATCTTATTATAAAGAATATATATTTTTTTATTTAATAATAAAATTTTCTATGACGTCATATTACGTTAACACACTGTATTTAAGACTTTTAAAAATGTGCGCTGTTTATTAAAAATCATTTCCTTAATTATTATAACACTGATTTATCAAATCAAAATATTATGATTTTACCAAACATGCCTATGCTCAAAAGTTAATATTTAAAACAATATAGGTTTTTCTTTTTGTTAGGTACACGCCTGGAAAGAATGGGACCGCTTCGGTCCTTGTCCCGGGGTATACGAGCTGACCCTGTTCAGCCCTATTGACCCCTATGAACTAGCCGGTCGCCTGAAACAAAATAAAAGAAAAACCCCCAAAAACCCAAAAATTCTAATCAAAAAACGACGTTTCGGTGGCAAGTCTGCCACCGTTTTTAGGGTAAAAATAAAGTTAAAAAATTAAAATAAAAAATTAACTAATACTTAAATTAGAAATGATTGAATTTTATGCTTTTAAAATCGCAAACTGAGAATAGTCTGACATATGTGTCATGTGTGACATAAGTAATTGGTGTAATTATTATTTGTAAGACAAAAAAGGTAATGAGTTAATTGATGTTTAGCTTTCCTGAAGATACTTCAGTATCGAGCAAAGGCAACCAAGTGTAATTTAAATTAACTGAAATTGATGCTACACAATTATCTTAATTAAGTAATATATACGCACTTTCTTTAATTTTGCGTTTTTTAGAACAAGTTTCCTTTGCTAAAATACTCGAAGCATATCAGTTTATTCTGTGATTGTTATCAAATGCATCTTGGCAGATTTTTGATTTATAAAATTCTGTGTTTTTAATGTATGATCTGTGTTCTTTTATGCGTTTCGCTAATGGTCTACAAGTTTCACCTATATAATTGCATTCGCAAGGAATTTTATAAATAACATTTTTTGTATTTTCATTTAAGTTGTATGGTTTTGTTTTTGTTAATTGAGATCTAATGGTGTTTGGTGTTTTAAAAATTGTGCAAATATTAAATTTATTTCCTATTCGTTGAATTTTATTTGATAGTCCGGAAATGTATGGTAAAAATTAATTTGTAATAGGTCTGTTTTGATTTTGTCTTCAAATTCATGGAAACAATTATTTATAAAATCAAGAGGATAATTATTTTGAATTAAAATATCTTTTAAATAATCTTTTTCATTGTTTATATTTTGATTAGAACACATGACTTTAATTCTATCAAATAAACTTTTTACAACTCCCTTTTTAATCATTATGGGGTGATTTAAGTTAAAGTATCTATTGTGTAGGTTTTCTGTAAATTTTTGTTTCGAAATTATTTAAATCTTTTTTAATTAAAATGTCAAGAAAAGGTAGTTGTGAGTTGTTTTTTTTCTAAAGTAAATCTAATAGTTGGTTCTTGTGTATTAATGTGTGTTAAAAAATTATTTAAACAGTGTTCATCATGTTGGTATATAGAAAAAATGTCATCTATATATCTCCACCAAACTAAAGGTTTATATTGATAATTCTCTACAAAATTTGACTCAAAATTTTCCATAAAAATATTTCTTAATAAAGGTGATAAAGGTAAACCCATAGCCATGCCAGAAGTTTGTTTATAAAAATCAGTGTTGTATTAAAAATATGTTGTTTTGACACAAAAGTTAGTAGCTCAAGTATAGTGTTTATGTTTAGTTTGGTTCTTTCGCCAAGATGGACATTATTTTCTAATTTATTTCTAACAATATTTAATGTTTTATCCACAAAATTTCATAAATCAAAAATCTGCCAACACCCATTTGATAACAATCGCAGAATAAACTGGGATGCTTCAAGTATTTTAGCAAAGGAAACTTGTTCCAAAAAATGCAAAATCAAAAAAGTGCGTATATCTTATTAAATAAAGATAATTGTGTAGCATCAATTTCAGTTAATTTAAATAACAATTGGTTGCCTTTGCTCGATACTGAAGTATCTTCAGGAAAGCTAAAAATCAATTAACTCGTTACCTTTTTTGTCTTACAAATAATAAATACACCAGTTACTTATGTCACTCATGCCACATATGTCAGACTATTCTCAGTTTGCGATTTTAAAAGCATAAAATTCAATCATTTCTAATTTAAATATTAGTTAATTTTTTATTTTTATTTTTTAACTTTATTTTTAACTTGACAACGGTGGCAGACTTGCCACCAAAACGTCGTTTTTAATTAGAATTTTTGGGTTTTTTTGGGGTTTTTCTTTTATTTTGTTTCAGGCGACCAGCTAGTTCATAGGGGTCAATAGGGCTGAACAGGGTCAGCTCGTATACCCCGGAACCAGGACCGAAGCGGTCCCATTCTTTCCAAGCGTGTACCCAACAAAAAGCCCATCCAATAAATGAATCCGCCTAACCAATATAGAGCATATCTTCAAAAACAATATAGGTTATTAAAGTAAGAGAAAAATTTTATTTTCCTTTTATAATTTTGGAAATATATTAAAATATATAATAAAATTTGATATCTCCCACATGAAATTTTAAAATACTCTAAAACGTTTTTGTGCTTCTCTGTATGTACTATCTATATAAATTGTTTTCTACGCAAAAATGTTATTTAATATGTACAATAAATCATTAGTGTATGATGTATACCAAAGTTTCTTTTTTTTTTGCAGGTAAGCAATCAATTACAGGCTCCGTATACGACTTAAGTGGTAAGATAAAAAATACTTTTTTACGTATGTACTATAAAAAAGCATGCATTTAAACCATTTATTAAAAGACATAATTGCAAATGTAAAACCCAAAAATGACATTTACATATAAACCATTTTACTTATTGTAAAAGTTGAGCCTGACTTAGCGGTTCAGAGAGTTCAAAGTTTTTCTATTCCTAATGTAGAAATTAAGTCAATATTAATTGTCTTTTAAAACACTTGCGGCATGTAATGAAGGTGAAGGTTAGTTAAACTGTAAAGTTTGATTAGACCTCACAATTAAACGAAGATAAAGTTATTGTTTAATCGGAACGGAGCGGAGGACGGTTCTAGAGAAATATATTGTTGAATTCTGGGAAGTTTTTAACTTAATAAACAAATATTACTTCTTTTATTAGAACTACTTTTTATTCCGCAAATTATTGTTTTAATGAGTTTGTAGATATTTTTAGCTAAGACAGGAATTATTTATAATGAAAAACTTTTTATTTTTGATTTCGGAAAAAATGTATTCGAGGTAAAAATCTTTGCATACACCAGAACTCGTAAAAAAATGCTCAAAATTTAATTAATCATTGCGTAAACAAGGTAGATGAAAATTAAGGAATATGACATAGAAGGAAAATAAAGATATTTTATACAGATTTGAAGAAAATTAAACTTTTTATACTTGGTGTAATTTAATTGATGGCTGAAAATACAGGGTATGATTCCTAAGCTTATTTTAAAAAGAAAAGTTTATGTAAATTTATGTCCTAAACGCCTTAACTTTGAGATACAGAGTGTTAAAATTTTTAAAAAACCAAACAATTCAAAAGATTTATTTCAGTAAAAACTTTTATACTGGATATAAACCTTATTTAAATAGGTATTTATTATGTTGGTAACATAATTGCCAATTAAAAATTATGAAACCTAATAATTAAAAGAAAAATCTTGCAATGCTTCTTTTATGGTCCAAAAATATGCAATTAAGTGAATTTTATTTTTTGACTTTCAAACTAAACAAGATACGAAAAAGAAATTAAGAGACATAAAAGCAGTATTTTTATTTACTATAGATTACACAGTCAGTGGATGTACTAAATGTAATTAAGTTAGTGAAAAATTACCCCCTTAATGTCATTAATAATATTGCCAAATTAAAACAAAATTGGGTTAAAAAGAGTTAGGATATTTTTTTTTATTTTAATGTGTGTGTATCTCAAAAGTTACGAGGTTTAGAACATAGGTTTATATAAACTTTTCTTTCTAAAATAGGCTAGGAAATCATAAAATATTTTCTGCCATCAATTAAATTACTGTATAATATGAAAAACTATTCTGCCCTTGCCTAATAAAATAAAAGTTAAGATTACTTTAAAAAAATCAATAAATGAAATATAAAAAAAACAATTATTAAAAAAGAAAATAACAAAAATATTTTTTTCAACATCCTGTATCTTTGTTAATTTTGAGTGGAGTGAGAAAAAAATTCTATAGAAGCTTGTTGCATTAATTTTTCGTGCAGAATCGCCCACCAAAATCTTGACGCGTAATTTCCGGACTCCTGTATTTTAATTTTTTAAATTAAGTTAAATTTGTACCAAACATTTGCACATTTGCAAGTTATGATACAAAAATACTGCCGTCCAATAAAAAACACTGTGTGTGCATTTTTATAACTTTTGAGAAAAAGGCGTTTAAAATTCCTTGTCATTGTCATATAGGATATAAATTTAAGGGGGGCAAGGGTTTGTAAATCATTTTTTTATCTGTATGTCTTATCTTATTGCTAAATATATTAAAGAATGTATTCTCAAGATTTTAAGTCGATCTGAGCAAAACTCTTAAAGTTAGTTGTTTAGTTTAGAACCCCGTTTTTTAACCATACGTACAAAATGGCAAAATTTTTTTCTTTCTTTGAGCAGTTTTTTTTTTAAATATTGATTTTTTTGCACCAATTGAAAGATTTAGGCTAACAGAATACACAAATATCAAAAACTAATTTTTAAAGAAAATGTCACATACATCACACTAGGCATCAATGTTAGGTTGCATTGGACTGCCTAATTAATTAAAATGTGTGAATATTGTTGGTTTGGTGATTGAATACGTAACAGTATTCTAGTTAAGTTGGAATTCTGATTACTAACGTTTAATAGCGAGTAATTTGCCTCAGAAAAGAATTATATTTTTGATGGTTTGTGGTACAGAACACAGAGTGAAGGTTATGGCTTCAGCTTTAAACAAGTTACATATTAAATCGTAATAAAATATACTTTAGATTTATTTTCTAGCAAAAATCAAAACACAACCAACGACCAAAAAGTTTAAACACCACGTATCATAAAAAAGAAGCATTTTTAGACAAATATTTACCTGAAATTTTTCTTGCATTAAAAAAAAAAGGTATACTTTTTGTTCTTTCCTATATATTATTACCAGTAGGTATTGCCATTAAAAAGATATTTAGAAGAGCTAAAAACAAGAAAAATATTTTTTCAACATCCTATCTCTCCGTTAATTTTGAGTTTTTGAAAACAATGTATAAAAGCTTGTTGCAGTAATTTTTCGTGGCGAATCGCCTACCGAAATCTTGACGCGTAATTTCCAGACACCTTGTATTTTTATTTCTTAAATTAAATTTATACTGTAACATACATTTGCAAGTTATGACACAAAAATACTTGTAACTTGTTTTACTTAATTTCCTCAAAGTTACCTGTGTATAATGGATTAAATTAACTCGCTTCTAGGCATCAATGTTGGTTTGCATTGAACTGCCTAATTAATTAAAATCTGTGAATATTGTTGTTTTGGTGATTGAATTCGTTACAGTATTTCAATTAAATTGGAAGTTATAATTCTAAGTACTTACAGACATTTAATAACGAGTTATTTTGCCTCAAGAAAAGATTTATATTTTTGATTGTTTGTAGTGCAGAACACAGAGTGAAGGATATGGCTTTAGCTTTAAACAAGCTTCACTGCTTAACTCCAGAGATCGACGCTTGCCGATACAACCAGAGCAGCCACAAGCGCGCCTTTAAACAAGTTACATATTAAATCGTAATAAAATATATTTTATATTTATTTTTTAGCAAAAATTAAAACACAACCAACGACCTCAAAGGTTTAAACACCGCGTATCATAAAAAAGCATTTTTAGACAAATGTTTTCATGAAATTTTTCTGGCATTTAAAAAAATATATACATTTTGTTCTTTCCTATATATTATTACCGGTAGGTATTGCCATTAAAAATATATCTAAAAGAGCTAAAAACAACAAAAATATTTTTTCAACATCCTGTATCACCGTTAATTTTGAGTTTTTGAAAAAATGTATAACAGTTTGCTGCAATCTTTTTCCTGCCGAATCGCCCACCGAAATCTTGACGCGTAATGTCCAGACACCCTGTATTTTTATTTCTCAAATTAAATTTTATCTGTACCATACATCTGCAAGTTATGATACAAAAATAGTTTTAACTTGTTTAACTTCATTTCCTCAAAGTTACCTGTGTATAATGGATTAAATTAACTCGCTTCTAGGCATCAATGTTAGCTTGCATTGGACTGACTAATTAATTAAAATCTGTGAATATTGTTGGTTTGGTGATTGAATTCGTTACAGTATTCCAGTTAAATTGGAAGTTATAATTCTGAGTACTTACAGACGTTTAATAACGAGTTATTTTGCCTCAAGAAAGGATTTATATTTTTGATTGTTTATAGTACAGAACACAGAGTGAAAGATATGGCTTTAGCTAAAAGCCAAGTAACACATTAAATCGTAATATTTTCTATCAAAAATAACGACCAAAAAGTTTAAACTCCACGTATCATAAAAAAGGAAGCATTTTTAGACAAAAATAACGAGTTATTTTGCGTCCAGAAAAGATTTATAATTTTGATTGTTTGTAGTACAGAACACAGAGTGAAGGATATGGCTTCAGCTTTAAACAAGTTACATATTAAATACTAATAAAATATATTTTAGATTTATTTTGTAGCAAAAATTAAAACACAACCAACGACCAAAAGTTTAAACACCACGTATCATAAATAGGAAGAATTTTTAGACAAATATTTACATGACCACTTTCTTACATTTGTTCTTTCCCATATACTATTATCATTAAAAACTATATTTAAAAGAGCTTTAAGAAAATACCACATTTAGTACATCCAACTTTATTAGTTTCGGTAATATGTTCATGATTATTAGGTATTTGGGTATTTTTAAATTACCCCCATTTTGTAGTAGGTAAAAAACATTGACTTTATATTCTGGGGTTATTAAAGTCGGTCTATATAGGGTCGCGACATTCGGCCATATTGCTTTGACGTGTGATGATGTCACATTTCCCATTTTCGGTCATGTTGTTCAGTGCCGGAGATATACAATTTATTGTATTACTAGAACAACCATTTTCACAACAGTTTTTAATTATTATTAAGTTGTAAATTCTTTCACTTTAAATAAAAAACATTTAGAATTACATTTCTTAACAAATATCACTTTCAAAACAATACAAAATGAAATGCGCAAATTCTAGATGCCACTGGATTGATCATTGGATTTGATTTTACTCAGTCTTGCCAACTTTTCTCCGTGGAGTGCCCTTCCTTGCGTCTCCGACCTCAAACCGCCTAATAGTTGAGGATGTGTCGCAACCTATTCCCAGTATAAATATAGACTAACCTTGTGGGGTTATAAAGTTTTTCCAAGATGGCGCTTAGCAGCCATCTTGAAATTTTATCCCACATCCAAAATATAGTATTAATGCATTAATTTTATATCCCAAAGTTTAAACTTTTTGAAGTAAGCTGTTTAAAAATAAAAATGAGAGGGGCAGGACATTAAAGAAATATACTACATAATCGCAGGAAAATTGCGGTTTAAGAAAAACCAAATGACTATAAATGTTTAACAATGTCTTTTAAAATAGTGGATGTTTTCTTTTCTGTTGACTTAACAATTGTCAAGAGAAACTGGGCTCTTGATAAATTAAGGGCTCGTATTTTGGGGAATCGATGCACGCACTTTGTGTCCCTATGGAGAGGAAAACCAATTCTGTATTCTGAATTGTCAGCCAGTTAGGGCTAGAGAATATTTTAGGTATCGGTAAAACACTTACTGATTTTAAACTTTTTTCAGCTTTAAAATATTAAATATTAAAAATACAATTATATTGTTAAAAAGCAAAAACTGAATCTTCAATTACATAAAATTACAGAAACACTATTTTCATATTATTAAAATAAAACGAAATTGCCATTTCTTCCATGCAATTGAAAAACCAAGTAAGTTGACTTACTAACAAATACAGATTTTGACACCAACGTATTATTTGGAATGGATTCATTACAAGTAATAACATATAAAATATAATATTAGGAAACAAAAAAATTAGTTTGTTACTATACCCTATCTCTTTTATTTTATAAATTAATTTTGCTATTAAAAAAAAACTAGCAAGAAATTGTACAAATTTATGATAAGTCCACAAAAACCAAGGTACATTTTTTGGTTTTTGCTTAAGAAAACATACTTTCTGTTTTCTTTTTATTTTTAAAAGTTTCTTCATTTTCCAAAATTTTTAAAAAAGTAAGTATTTATCTCCATTTTACAAAAATGTAGTTTTTACAATGCATGTCCTTTGATCAGTTTTTAGTTTAAATCATGACTATCTACCCCCTCCCTAAAAAAAATAAATTTTAAATAATAAGGTTATTTAAAATATTTTTTAGAAAAATTTAAACATTTTTTGTAAATTTTTAATTTATTTGGTTTTTAAATTGTAAGAAAGTTCTAAATCAGAGATGTCTTAAAATCAAGAGGATATCTGGGATATTTTTTTACTCTTTTTGTACGGTTAAGATTAAAATAACTCCATTTTTACACCAAGTATCTAAAAATGTGATCATGTTAGAGCTAGGTTAACATATATATTTTTTATTTTTGGCCAAAAAATTGTCCATTAAGCTCAGTCCCATATTTTTATAAGACCTTGTATACAGGCAGGTGTTGTCTACTTAAAGAGGCAATGATTTATCGTAAATTAAGTTGTTTAACTGCTCATAAAACTCCAATTTTGTCAAGTTATTTTAAAGGGGCAGATTTTATAACTCTTTTGGACCATAAAAAAATAAGTGGTCATAATTTTTTATGATTTAAACGCAATAAAAATATTTATTGATTGTTTCCCTACAACTTCTGTAATTGTACACCTGTATGTTGTTCTATTTTTATTGATTTGATAAATAGGTAACAATTATGATTCTTAAGATAACATAATACGTCCTAGATTTTTCCAAAAAATAAGGCATAAAATTTTAAATGAAAGTAATTAGAGAAACATATAAAGGTCAACTATGCCTGCTATATAAAATTATTTTAGCAAATACACAAATAGTGTAAGGTATCAGAAAAACACCTCGTATTGTATGTTCATTAAAAGATATTTATCCATTAAGCGCTGTTAAATATTAGACAACACCTGCCTGTATACAAGGTCCTATAAAAATATGGTCGCGTTAATGGACATACAATATACGAGGTGTTTTTTAATGCTACATTACTATCATTTTGAAAATATGGCCATCCAAATCTGAAAGTTATGTTAAATTTCCAAAACTATAAATACCTTTTAATGAACATACAATATACAAGATGTTTTTTAATGCTAAATTACTATCATTTTTAAAAATATGGACATTCAAAATAAAAGTTATGTTAAATTTCCAATATAACTCTTAACTCTTTATTATATTATATTTTGAACTCTTAGCAATACGTTCTAAGCCGGAGATAAAATGAAGATTGTATCTACTATTTTTAGATTTGGAGGACCAAATTTTTTAAATTATAAGAGGTATAGAGTTGAAATACCTTTTTATTGGTTATACAATAAACAGAGCATTTTATTTTTAAAAATAGGGGAATTTATTTAAAAAGTCTATTTTACTCTGTAACTCAAAAACATAATTGTCAATTGTATTGTATGATCTTCATTTTTAATGGATGATAATAGTGCCTGGGCCAGTAATAAAATGGATTTCGTTATAAGAACCCTTTTATAACCTTTTTAGGGGTGTTCCTTTTGACAAGTTTACCACGAATATTTATATCACCATATATGGAAGCGGCGCTTTAACCCATACTGTCAATGTCAAATGATTTAGGTGTCGGACTGGGCGAATGAATTACTTTTTTATCGGACAAGTTTACCACAATTATTATATGCAATTTTTAAACATTGTATCAGAAATCGTAAGGGTTACAGTGGTGAAACCATAACTCTCAAACACACGTTTCGGGTATTGGAATAGGCGGGTTTTGTGACTGTAACCCTTACAATTTTTGACACAATGTTTAAACATTGCATCTAATTGTGGTAAACTTGTCCAACAAAAAGAAATGACGAGTTCGCCCAATCCGACACCCGAAACAAATGACATTGACAGGCTGGATTAAAGCATCGCTTTCATAGATATCGGTATGAATATTCGTGGTAGACTCGTCAAATGGAATAGCCCTAAAAAGGTTTTACAAGGGTTATTATTATCATTAAGTCAATTTCATTATTGGCCCAGGTACTAGGATGTAAATGGATGAATGAACCTGTATTGATGACTTAAGTTTAGTCATCATATTGTCGACCAAACTGACTTTTGTTTTTCATGCCATTTCCGGATACCCTGTATGTTAACTAGAATATATACTTTGGAAATATTTTAATATTTTTTACAGCCTTCTTAACATCTTCGAACAAATAATTTAAAAAAAAGGCAAATATAAAAATGCTAAGGAAAGAGCGACAATAATCCCTCGAGCTTCTCGAGCTAATGGGCTAATGATTTCGAATACTTTAAGTAGCCACCTCAATCCACAGGGACCGAGAAGGGCGCGCAGATCTTCGTGCAGCGATTTCTTGAGAAGCCTAAAACTTGTTAAAATTCGACTGCCTGAAAATAAGCTTTATCATGTCAAAGTTTTTATCTTAAGAACACTCGAAGGACTATGTCGATCCTAAGCACTAATAATCAAAAATTCTGTATTTAAAATGTTTAATAAATGTTTGTCAACGATAAACCATGATCAGCAAAAAGTTCGCAACATATAGCTGCACTTGCTGCACTTTTGTGTTTGCTTAATCTCCCATAAACGAATCTATTAGACAAGCAATAACTTTTAGATTATTAGACTCAAAATGAGATTTGAGAGAAGTAAATGGTATAAAAAGAGAAGGGTTTTTGAATATTTCTCACTTTTTGTTACTTCTGGTTTAACCGGTAATTACTCAAATTTTGAATTTTTAAATGACTATTTCACTACAGTGTTTTATACTGGCAAAATGTCATAGCAACCTTCTGTTTTCTACTGGCAAAACTCTACCTGCTTCTACCTTGATAAAACCAACATGATGGTATTTCAGCGGCAAAACTTAGTTAGGTAAAGTAAAAGATGTAAAAACCTATTGTCAGTTTGACAAATGTCGCCTATTTTTAAAAATAAAATATGAATCTTGTAAATCGAAATGCCAGATTTGGAAGCCAGTGTTAGTCAGAGATTAAAAAGCAGTATGTAAAAATATTCTGCCTAATACACAAAAATAAAAAAAAATCCATTTGGAAGCAGTTTTCTTAGTTTTTAAAAAAGCAAATTATAAGCTCGAGAAATCTACTTCCGTAATAGAGTTCCATGTCTCAATCGCTGCAGCTTAACCAAACTCAAAACCAGGCTTTGATTGGAAAGAATTGACAAACTACTGTTTAATATAATAACTGTACATTTAATATAAATTGTAATAAAATATAATCCTACCTAATCCTAATATAATATACGTACCATGTTATAGTTCCAGTTTTAATTAAAGCCAAACTTCAATGGCTTGTTTTTCTCGGGAAATAGTATTGTCGAATACTATTCGAGAAAAATTCTTAGGCAAAATATTTCTCTTGTTTGTTGTTACAAACAAAAACAAACATCTAAAGAAATTTGCAACTTTCGTTTTATGAATTTTTGGTGTGTTTCATCACCGGCTAAATTTTAAACCATACGGAATTTATTGCTTTTTGTATGACAATTTACATAAAAACACTTGGTTCGGTCGAAGGATCCTGTGGTGACCAACTTTCTAAATCTGGTGTATATTCACTTGAATGTGGCGACTGTCCTGCAGTCTATGTTGGCCAGTCAGGTCGAAAACATCTACAAGAGTAGGAGAACATATAAAATACACAGAAAAATATAATAACACAATGTCTCTGTCACTAATTCGGCTTTGGTGAACCACCTACATCAGGACATCAAATGTCAAAACACCTGACAATATAAAAGTTTTGCATGTGTGTGACAAGGAAATAAACTGATCTGTTGAGAAATTAAACAGTTAAAAACAAGTCCTATTCTTACGTGTGGTAATGAAGTGTTCACTTTGAACTTATTTAATTTATTAACCTTAAACAATAATGAAAATTGACCTTCATTGTCGTCGAATGTCATATTGGTTATTCTCTTTAGTTCTTCACTATAAACTAGGCCTGTGCCGGGGCAACCTTATAAGGCTGTGTCTACCTTACTGCCTACCGTACCCTATACATTTTGTATTAACTACTCAACCTCATTCTTCTTCTTGATTTTAGCTGATTTGTATTGATTATTTTATTTTATTGTTCTGTCAATGTAACTGTTGGTTTTAAATAGTTAGGTGGAGTTTTGTTATTTATTTCTCTGTGTAACGGGTTTTATACATTATTCTAGGTCTGATGATGCCGGAGACGGCGAAACATGTCACCTTAATATATATTTGACAAATTTGAGACTCTGACTTTGTTCTTTAAATTGTAGTTAATTCTTTACCTTTATATTTTGACATAAAATTTAATTCTCTATAACATTTACTTACACGATTTTATCCTATTTTTTAAAAATAAAGGATCTTTACTCTTGGCCATTTTCATATTTTTGGTTACAAATCGTTTCATTTGTATATTTATCAGCTTTGGACCATGCGACCAGTTTCCTCAAAAGGACATTTAAAAATTCCAAAATTTTTGGTCCATTTGTCCTCTTGTAACACCTATCCTGAAGCACACTATATAAGGGTGCGTCCAGAAATAAGCTACTGACCCTGCCGAATATGGTGGGCCACCCTGTATAAAGAAATCCGAAACATCATACACAGCAACACATTTATTTTTAAAAGACTACAAACTACGACAAAACCCAAACACATAAAACTAACAAAGCACTGATTCATCGTACTCTAATTTTATGTCAATCGGGTTGCGGATGTTAAATATATTAAAGAACGTTTAAATTGTTGGAAATTAAGTGACAGTCCGATTTCTCCTGCCCACGCTAATAATGCTGATTTTCTGAACAAAAGTAGCCAATGTCTATGCAAAGGGGTTTAAATTAAGAAGTTTAAATTCACATAAAAGTTTGATTTACTGGTGGTTATTTTGAAATTATTCGTTTTATTACTTTGCTTAGTAGTATATTTTGATTATTATTAACATTAGTTTTTTAACACGTTAAAAAACTTTTAATTTAAGAAAATATCTTTATTTATGCAGAATAGCTTTAAATTGTGTTAAGGGTATAGAAGTAAGATAAGACGAAGGACATTATTTCCAATCTTTGAATCTATGATTGATTGTTTATTCTCCAGTTTACAATACCTTAACATTTAGTAATTAAACCTGGTATTTTTAGCTAAAATATAAAATGCAAAAAGATGTTGTGGAAGACTAAATCGTTGCTATTATTACGAAGGGGCCTATCTTCATTTTTACAACTTTTTAGGACGGCGGTTTAAAGAAAGCTGGGTGTTATCATTTTGCCTGGACCGCTGATACTTGCATTATATTTTAATTCAATAATAATTTATGATGTAGTATCAGCATATTCAAGTTTTTCATTTACATAAATAAGGTCTGCCCTTGTCTAACAATGGGTATAACTCATTTTCGCCAAATATGCAGGTAGGCCCCTTTGTAATATCAGCGACAAAATAAGGTAAAAGTCTTTATTATGAGACAGATTCTACGGTAGGTTTAACACTTTTACCAATTTCAAGACTCTTTGGAGAAACAATAAAGTTTTTATTGCATTACACAATAACTGTATGATTTACAAATCGATAAAACTGCATTTTTAATTTAAAAAATTATTTAGAATAAGTATTTTTAGAGGGCCCTAACAGCTTAATGACCTTATTTATGAGACACTGAAAAAGCATAATATGCTCTTATTGTCTATTGATGCAGGTACCTATTTTTGAGACACTTAAATATTCAATAAAACCTATTATAGGTTTCCGATTATTTATTATTATTTATTAACAATTTGGGATCATAAAAGCTATACAGTGTGGTCAAACAAGTGAAAAACTTTTTTTGTAATTTGTCAGAAAAAAATGTTTTTTTAAAAGGTGCATAGTCTGATACTTTATAAGCATTAGTTAGTTTTATTAAAAGTTTTATGGTATACAGGGTAGGTCAAAAATATTAAAAAGTGCTTAGGAGTAAAGTACCCTTATTTCTAAAAATACAAAGAAATCTTAAATAGAGAAGTTAATACCAAATTATGGCCTCCTCTATAAGTTTTTATTTATTTATTTATTTTTAATTTTAGGTAATCTATTCTACACTTTCATAAAAATTTGTAACAAAAGTTTACAAGGTAGATAACATTTTTTTACGCATTTTATTATTTATAGTATATTTGCCTTAATTAAAAGCATATTTGTATAATTTTAGGGTCCTATTAAATATCGTTGCAACAAGCTTAAAGTTAGCGGTAAGCCAAAAAAAAAAAATATAAATGCAGTTAAATTTTCCAAAATCGCTCGATTTGAATAAATTTGTTTAAAAGTTAGTTTTTATAACTGCTTTACAGAAATATTTAATCCGAATATTAAAAACATTATTATACAGAGTTAATTCAAAATTTAGTTGATTTATGACTTGGTATTTAGGCGTAGCTTTTGATTCTAAATAACTTTTTTATTTTGACATTTTGTCGTATTTTTAAAAATCAGGATACTTTACTCCTAAGCAGTTTTTGCTTTTTTTACCTACTCTGTGTATGATTTAATTTTTAATAAGACTAAATACTGCTCATACACTTTCGGACATTGCACCAACTTTTATGAAGAATTTTCTGACAAATTGCAAATAAGTTTTCCATTTGTTGCACACTTAATGGTCCACACTGTATAAGTAATTTTTCTGGGCTTTAAAAATATTTTTTTGCGACTTTAGTTTGTTATTGCTATTCAATTAATTAATTATCTTCTATTTTGTCGTTGTTTGAATGTTTATACGCTATGTAGGTGTGTGTGTGTGTGTGCAACCAAGAATAATATTTTGGAGACAACCTGGCGACACCAGCAACGATATCTTTCAAATTACCAATTATATCAGATATAAAATATAAAGAATTTTAAACCAGTAAATAATTTAAAATGTTTTAGACTGTTTAGTAAAAACAATAACTTTGGAATATCGGACAATGTTATTTTTAAAAGAATATGCGAATGAACCGAACTTCCGAGAGCAACAATTCTTTGTGTTGTTTAAATTACGGTGTTGTTAACGATATCATAAAAAATAAAATGAAAAACTTTAAAACGTGGACAAAACATCCAAACGATATAATGCGATGAGCTCTTTATGGTTTATATAAGAACAATGTGATACCAACATTAGAAATTATAATGAAAAAATTACGAGATTATTTTGATGACATCTATACATTTTATAAAACAGTTTTAAAAATAAAATATAAAATATATAATGGTATCCGCTCCTAACTTTGTCACTTACATGCATAATGCACCATATTATATAGGACCAAAGACAATTGTAGTTTCACTATAGACTAAATTTTTGGTCATCAGTTTGGACGCTGGCTTGACTGAATTTATGAAGCGGCAAATTATACGTACTGTTTACGTGTGTACTTGATGGATACCCGCTTCATAAATTCCACGAAGCGAGCGTCCAAGCAGATGACCAGAAATTTAGCATTGTTCTGGGTGTCTATAGTGAAACTACAGTTGTCTTTAATAGGACTGTAAAAAAATGCTTAAAATCAACAAAAAGAGACATATTTTAACGTAAATGATTAAAAAAAGGTAAATTGCAAAGTTGTGTCTACAAAAAAAGCTCTATTAAGGAAAATAAAAAGGTATGGTATCTATGTATGGCAGATGGAAAGATGCGACACTCGCTATAAACTCCTTTTAAGATACGTAACTTTGTGAAATTAACAACGACAACTGATACTAAGTCCCGTTACACATGAGACGTACGAACGCCCTACAACTTACATAACTTTCAATACATCAAGCGTGGGGCGGTTCGTACGTCTCATCTATTACGGGACTTAGTATCAGTTGTCGTTGTTAATTTCACAAAGTGACGTATCTCAAAAAATAATTATAAAATAATATTTAAAAATGACATACCAGAGTGTAAAATTAACGACGAAGTAGTTTACCATTAGGCTATTTTCATAGTCAAGAGTACCAAATAACAAACAAATTAAAATTCATTTATAAATGCTTATACTAAATTATTTACGTACGCCTAGGTTACATGGTTATCAAGCATTTTTTGCTTCTTCAATTGAATTTGGCAAAACTATTCCCTTTGCAGAAATTACGCACAAAAACAAATGTTCATATCAAATGATTGTGTTTTGATTTAAAACACTTTGTGACTTTTATATAACAAAAAAATGTTTCTGTTGAATTTTGCAAAAAAATTCTTCATTTCCTTTACTATAAGTTAATAATATTCCTAAAAATATCTTTTTAACATAAGCATAAAAATAGATTTAGTCAAGTAAACATGACTTTTAAACTTAAAAATATTATTTCTTTCTTTGTAGATATTATTTTCTCCACGCAACCATTAAAAATCTAATTAGTTTTAAGTAAAGACTAACAATATTACTTTGTCTTGGCTAAAAATATTTAAGTTTTCCTATAAAAATAGGTTTTCTTAAATATCGCTTTTCTTATTTTTCTTCATTTAGGACTTATTTAAAGAATATATGTGTAAATGTTTAAAGAATTTCTAATAATATTACCATCATTAAATACAAATATAATGAAATTTTTTAAGTAATAATTTTGCATTCCTTTAAACATTTTTTTATTAAAAATAAGGTATAATAAAAAATCCATACTCTTGCAAGAAAAATATTAACTTCTATTATTTCGGTAAGTCGCTTTACTCTCTTTATTCTTATATTATTTTTTTAATTAATTTAGTCGGAAATTAAACCCTCTGATTAATCCAACATCCCTTTAAAATATAAAGGTTATAATTAACGAAAAGCACACTTTTAATGTTTGAAAAGTCAACGCAAATATAATTAGGCAAAAATGTATTTTATGTCGTAACAAGAGATCAAAATCTTTTGTATCCCATAAAATTATAGGGTTTAAAACGGCAAGAGGAAGCGAATTTGTCATAAAAGAATGTAGATAAACAAAGAAAAGGATAAAATAGTTTAAATCTGACAACTTTGTTAGCTGTAACAGACTAAAGCACGCTTTAATTACACGAACAACGGTCTCATTAGGAACCTTCAGATTACAAGTACGCGATTACGTTACCCAGTAAAATAACTAAAGAGTGGAAATGCTCTAGACCTACTTTTGTTGCTAAATTAAGGCCAAATTAAAATTCCACACTTCGATAATTAAGTGAAAACAGACCCATAAATTATTATACTTGCAGAAGAAATTTTGAAAGTAAAAATAATTTTATATAGGGCTTAAATGTAATTGTTTTGTAAAGAAAATCTTGAGTAACTCTTGACAAGTAAGTATTAGAAAATAAAATTTACACTTAACTTTTCTTTTTGCTTTTTAACTTTTTAAAAATATAATTTAAAGTCCTTGGTTGTGTTTATGATTAATTTTTAAAAAATTAGTAAATAAAAAACTTACACATATATTTAATAATTTGGGTAAACAGGTGCTATAATGGCCACTTTTCCCCATAAATCTATGTTTTTTCTTTAATAAACTCCCAATAGCCTATGTCGGGTTATTGCTTAAACTGCATGTTTTATACTGGTATTGAACATAGATAACCCACATTTAGATCCGCAGTGGCAAAAAGCATTTTTCGGATTTATACGACCTCGCGCAGTAAACAAATCGAGGGTGGACATACATGCGCACTGGGAGAAACACCGGCACTTTGTGCCCTCCGCCGTGTTCTGACCGTGGCGCCCATTAGCTACTGTACTCCGAACAAGAAACCCAGAGAAGGCGTCGTAAATTCTTTCGGATAATGCGGAGAGCCTGTTTGGCGCCAGGCGCGTTTACCCTCGATTTGCTTGCGCACAAACCCGTTTTTTCGCCCATGAAATGTAACTTTTATTTTGCGCAGGTAATAAGATTGGCAATCTATCGAGATCAGTGGTATGTAACTTGTCGCAAAAACTTATTCTTTGACAAATTCTACAGAGAATAGTTGTGTACTGTACCATGTACTGATCCATGTCCCATCCATCTATTAAGGAGGGTATCACTTAGATATCAGTATATTAGTTAAATTTTTACCGCAATATGTTTTTTACTTTGCAAATATAGAAATATGCAGCTTTATCTGCGTTTTCTTTTATAAAACGAAAAAGTGCCATGCAGGGGCGGATTTTTAGGTGTGAAGGCCCTGGGCAATCTTTTTGTGGGGGCCCCTTGAAAGTTAAAGTAAATGGAATTTTGTACCCAAAAAAATATTTGGGAATTAAAAAAAAAGAAATGGTTCTCAGTGAGGAGTGAGGACCCATAAATTCGTTGTGGGGGCCCCGGGACAATTGCCCCGTCTGACCCCATTAAATCCGGCCCTAGTGCCATGCCATTTAATTTCCCGTTTTCAAATTAAAAGTCTAACCAGAACCAGTAATCTTTTTTGTGTGACTAATAATCTTAAAGTTTGTTTGAAAATATTATTTTACATTTTGGTTTTTAATTGAGCAAAAATCGTCAAGTGGACCCCCAATTCCCTCTTGATAATTAAATTCAGGTATAAGGTATTTTTTCTTTAATTATTCACTCTGAACAATTAATCCCTGAAACAGTTTTGAAAATTTTTATTTTAACAACAATTTTTTTTTTAATGAAAATTGTTCTGGCTTTTTGTTAAAAAATTTTTAATTAAAAAGCTATAAGGATATTTAAATGAAAATTTCAGGGTTTACAGCTTCAATACGTGTACTTTAATAGAATGTATAAAAGTTTAAATTATTTTTTTAATTTCATATTGTTAATTAACTTTTAAGTTAACAAATAAGAAATTTCAAAGACTTCTCCCCTCAAAAATGAAAATGTTTTTTTCTCGGTATTATGCACTAAACATTAAAGTAACAGATTCCGCAAAAAATTTAACTGCTCAGTTAGATTAAACAAAAAATTATTTATGGCGGGTGGTGAGCGCTGTCCGTACGGCGCGCTGCCGCGCGTCATTGACTTACCTTACTATCTACTCAATAATTATAAATAAGTAACAATACTTCATATTTTTAATTAAAATAATGTTTTTATTTATTGTTTTTTATTTAAACAAATTACATAAATTATATAAATAAAATATCTTTTTATTATTAGAAAAATGGAAAAAATTAGATGTGTTATTAAATCACAAATCTGTCTGGATTACTTATTGTTTTCTTAAAACTTTAATTATTTTAAATTAACGTCTTTGGAAAATATCTTACATTTAAGTGATGAAATGCTCTAAAGCTTTATAATAATGATACTGACGTGTATTTTTAATCGTGACAGATTGATCATATCGTGGTTTATATTTTTTTCATGAGAATCATGATGCGCTTGAGCAAGAAACCAAATAAACTTTTTAAATGCGCTTTCAGCCCATTCAAACAATAAAAGCGCATTAATAATATGTTTATCATTGTCTCGCTGAAGACTTGCACGATATGCTTGTCTTTTGACGCTCCACCAAACCATCACATGCTCCTTTCCCGTGAGATGCCAGCATAGAAGTTCCACTCCGCGTCAACGTTGAAATCGTTTTGTGGTTGATTAAATTTCCAAAATTATATTTATTTTTGTACTGAGAAGCAGCTCCGTCAAAAAGTAACAAATTTTTAATTTTTGTCTGCCCCGAACTTATTTTTCAAGAACTCTATCAATTTAAAAAATTAAAAAGATGAACTGAACTCGCGTCGTGACGAACTTTTTCCGAAATTATAACATAGTTTTCATGTTTCATCTCTTCATTTTCTTTATAGTACACGACGTAAGGGTGAATTGTGGCCTGGGTGTTTGTCCAATGATGAGACTGGATTGCGTCTTGTACAAAAAGTATAATTTTCTGAAAAATCAAGACAGACAATAGAATTCTCCATCCTCAGCAGATTCTTTCTTGTCCAACAAAATATTGAGCTTGAGATCTTGCCAGAAAATCATGTCTTAATAATTCGGGCCATTTTTGATTCAAATCATTAAAAAAATCTTCTTTGCTTTTTTTTCTTCAACTATTCCGTCCTGTAAATTTTAAACATATTAATTACTTACAAAATCAAATTATTTATTAAACAACGAAAAAAACAAATACTTAAACTTGAACTTTTCCTTACCTATCGGTACTTTTCCATTGGCTGTATGTAATTTCACTAATTTCATTATTATCAAGCAGTAGTTTTAATTTATTTATAACACTATCAGTTCCTGGGCATTTAGTACAATTCGAAAAATAGCATAATGGCGGTGATTCTTGGCAAACAGAGCTTTGATGAAATCATTCGAACTTTCTGATAAAATAATTCCTTTTCTTCAGTTCATTTTTTAAACCATTTAACTGTAATTTGACATTCTGATGAATTTTACACACGCATATATTATGAACCCACTCTTCCCAGCAGATATACATTCACGTGGACGAAGATTTTGAAATTTTTGTCAGTCCAATCTTTTCATCAGGAAAAGCTTTAGTGAATTTCTTATGCAATTCGTAAGTATTATATATAACAATAATCGTTTTGTTTATGAACTTTATTCCCGTTTCTGTCACCGATACATAATCTTTAATCCCCAGGCATTACGCGACTGATATCATCAGTAAATGAAAGCTTTAATGCGCTCGATTGTTTCGTTCCTTAAAGTTTTCCCAGATTTTGGTTGTGGGGTGTGATGCAGATCCTCTTTTCTTCTCTGATTTTTGGCCTTTCTAACCATTCGTTTAGAGACTTTAAATTCTCTTCTTATCATTTTTATTGACCAATTTGGAGGGAGTGTGGTTAAGACTTGAATTTTGTCAGCTCTACAATTTTTGCTGTTGAAAACAGATTTGAAATTATCAAGCAAAGAGGTTATTTGGATTGATTTCACTATTTAAATTATTATCATTGTTATTATTATCATCAATATTGTTCATCACCTTTTCCATAACAACATTCTTTAGAGCTTTTTGGCATTTGTTGCATTCGACAGTCACGCCTGACTTTGATTGGAGGTTCACCGATCTCCAACAACCTTTATTAACTTTATCAATTTTTTAATTTATTGTCAACAGGTCACACTGAAAAGAAAGTGCTCTTTTTCATCGTCTTCATCAACATAATTTGATGATTCCAGGCTCTGTCTCCATCAGAACAATTATCAATGGATAACTCACCAGGAACTTCAGGTTTTCGTCCCAAATAAATTGCCCATTCACCCAGAATTTACCATATAATTCCCAATAAAATCTTTAAAATGATTAGCACGGTTTTTGTAATTAAAACTAGATTCTTGATTATTTTTATGATTTTTTTATTAAACGGATTACAGCATTTATTCACGCGACCCATGATAAATCAAAAACAAAATTATGTACACCACAATAATTCAACTCAAATTTCAAACAGACAAATTAAATTTAGATCAATCAAAACTATTAAACACGAATTTATTAAACAAAAACTCCTGAATTTCAAATTTATTTAGTCATCTGTTTGTGAACTGATTTAACAAATTACTAAAATGGCGATATTCGTTTTATTACTTACGCGTAAATGTATAACAAAAACAAATGAAGAAAACAACTGAATGCATTTTTAAATTCAATAATAGACAAACATAACGTCAGAACTAGTAAAGTTTACACATTTATGAATTAAATTGACAATATTAGTCGAGAACTAAAATAAATATAATTGGTACGATTTGTTTAAAACGATCCTGGAAATTTAACAACAGAGATTTTGCTAAATTTCTGTTATCTTCATTTTCTAATAATAAAAAGATATTTTATTTATATAATTTATGTAATTTGTTTAAATAAAAATAATAAATAAAAAACATTATTTAATTAAAAATATGAAGTATTATTTACTTATTTATAATTATTGAGTAGATAGTAAGGTAAGTCAATGACGCGCGGCAGCTACCGTACAGACAGCGCTCACCACCCATATAAATAATTTTTTGTTTAATCTAATCACCCAGAAACAGTCAAATTTTTGCGGAATCTGTTACTTTAATGTTTAGTGCATAATACCGAGAAAAAAAAATTTTCATTTTTCTGAGGAGAAGTCTTTGAAATTTTCATTTGTTAACTTAAAAGTTAATTAACAACATGAAATTAAAAAAATAATTGGCACCTTACATTCTATTAAAAGTACACGTATTAAGCTGTAAACCCTGGAAATTTTCATTTAAATATCTCTTATAGCTTTTTAATTAAAAATTTTTAACAAAAGAAGTCAGAACAATTTTAATTAAAAAATTGTTGTTAAAATAAAAAATTTCAAAAACTGTTTCAGGGATTAATCGTCAGAGTGAATACTTAAAAGAAAAAATACCCATATCTGAATTTAATTATCAAGAGGGAATTGGAGGTCCACTTGACATTGATTTTGCTCAATTATAAAATAAAACCCTTTTAAAACTTTTACTGCAACAAGCTAAGTAGCAAGCGAAGTTTATGATTTGATATGGATTATAAAAAATATAGCGACAACCATATTTTTGGTTTTAGGCTTATTCCACTTGTGAAAGAGAAAGCTAAATTTTTCTTATAGTAGTTCTGTTAAGTGCATCATAACTTTGTATGAAAAACCCTTCCGAACCAAAATAATGCGTTAGGGGGTGAAGGGGGGGTGCTTTTAGGGGTAAAAATGTTTTTTTGCAATTTTAAGCTAAACAGTAAATCCTAATAAAAAAGTTAAATGTAAACAGGTGCAAAATTTTGTATTTTTTTATTTTGGATCATGCGATCAATTTTCTAAAATGCCAATTTAAAATTAAAAAAAAATTGTCCTCTTGTACCATCAATTCTGGGTCACACTGTATTTCTGTTATCCAACTTTTACATTTAAAAATGTTTTAAAACTTTTTAAAGTATTCACAAATTTTTCAAAATTTACAGTTTTAATGGACCTCCCCATACACAACGGCGTCCAAAAATTTGCGGCCTCCGGATATACGACGCCGTAAATATTTTGACTCCGTTGTGTATGGCGAGGGCATACCATCGAATGTCGTATTGTTAGAGGGGTATGTATATATATACATTTCGTTTACAAAAAAACGAAAAAATGAGCCCTTAGCAAACCTTTTTGATAAAAAAAAATCAAATTTTCATTTTTTTAAGTAAGTTTTCATAAGTGCTAAAAAGTATATCAGCTTCAAATTTTAGCCTAATCAAACTATTTTTTCAAAAAAAAATTAAAAAAAAAACCGTTTTTTCTAATTTTTTGGAGATTTTTAAGGGCTTTTTAAATGTCGACAACTTTTATATTAAACTTTTTTAATAGGATTTACTGTTTAGCTTAAAATTGCGAAAAACCATTTTTACCCCTAAAAGCACCCCCCTTCACCCCCAATGCATTGTTTTGGTTCGGAAGTATTTTTCTTACAAAGTTATGATGCACTTAACAAAACTATACCAATAGTTTGCTCTAAGGCAACATTTTTTTTTGCAATCAGGTATATCGCCTGGACTATTATAATAATACAAGTGTTGCTTTCTGTATATGCAGAACATGGTAACCTATTTAATTTTATATAACATAACTATTTAGTGCGATAATAGCAGGAGAGCTGGCATCAATTTTTGGGTAGGTATTTGAGGCAGGCTGGCAACTTGTTACATACTTATCCTGTTATACCCCAACACGGAGCTGCTGAGTAGCGGATCTAGGGCAAGATTTTTTAATATTAAATTTTTGGTCCCAACTGCGGTACGAAACTTAAGAAGGTACTTTTTATGTCTTTTTACAAAAAAAGTTCCTATAAACTTCATTTCTAGGATACAGGAGGTTAAAGTTTTTAAAAAAATTCGGTATTTTTAAATATCTTCAAAACGCTTTAACCAACTTGGATGATATTTGGTATACCTGTTTAATATAGTAAGGCGCTTGTAAAGCTTTCCTAAATTAAGATTATTGGGTCTAGTGGCGTCTCAGTGGGTACTACAGCTAATATAATTAAGAAAAAGAACTTCACTGACTTTTCATAACGTTTTTATACATTTTCTAATTTTAGCAATAAATGTGCAAAGTCTTTGTATTTTTTCGTAAAAAAATAGCCCTAAGGAGCATAAAATAATATCCAAAATTAAAAAAATAACAATTTTGACCTTGGTAAATAAGGAAAATAATGATTTTTAAATAAATACACAAATGTTTATTTATTTTAATGCAAATAATTGTTTTATTTATATTGTCTATGAGTACTTTTTAAAAGAAATGAAAGTAGCTTAAAGTAATATTTTTTCTTCAAAACGAAAGCAGATACGAAAAATAAAAGGGACTAAAAAGGTAAATTGTAAATTACCTAATTAGAAAAAAATTAAAACTGCATAAAAAGTCAGTGGCGTACTTTTTTCATATTGGCTTTGGTGCCCACTTAGACGCCACTGGACCCTATAATCTTAATTTAGGTAGAGTTTTACAAGCGCCTTACTAAATAGGTATGCCAAATTTTATTAAAATCTGTTTAAAGTGTTTTTAAGATATTTAAAAAATACAGAACTTTTTAAAATCTTTGGTTGGTTGGTTTGAGGCGGGGTTGATCATTCGACCAAGTTTGCACTGCAGCCTAGTGACTTATTGTGCACCCCTCTCTTGTTAGAGAAGTCCACTGCAATTTATCAGGTTTAGTAGATTTCTACCAAGATGTTTATGCGGGAGAGGGTTCCCGCTATGTATGTTCCCAAATAGACTGTGACTTTTACGTATCAGTGCAATGCAGTTGTGTATTATGTGTGAGGCTGTTTCCTCCTCTTCGCCGCAAAACCTGCATGTTATGGGTCCATCGTAACTGACAATTTTTTGCAAGTGTTTCCTTAGATGACAGTGTCCTGTCAGAAGCCCTACTACTTGTCTTAGCTGAGTGCGCTTCAGCTGGAGCACCTCAGTTTCTAGTTCCTTGGAAGGATCGCCCAGTGTCTCCTTCGTATGTCTTTGGCCAGGTGATGTATGCCAACGAGCAAGATGTTGTTGTTGAGACCATCTGCTTATCGTGGTTTTCGTCACCTTTTTGGACAGTCCGAGTACTGGCTCTGGACCGTTAAACCTTCTAGATGACCTAGCTCTCGCTAGTTCATCTGCTTTTTCATTGTCTTCTATTACCGAGTGTCCAGGAACTCACAGAAATTCTATCCTGTTGTTCCTGGTGGCGAGCTCTTTGATACTATTCAGGCACTCCATTGTAATTTTGAATGTTATACGATGGGCATTCAAGGCTTTTAGAGCAGCCTGGCTGTCTGAGAGAATGTGAATGTAATACCCTCTTCTCATATTCTCTTGAACGCATGCTAGAATAGCATATATTTCTGCCTGGTATACAGTGGCTTGCCTCCCTAATGGGAGGCTAAAAGTCGCTTTGGGCCTTGCCCAAATACACCAGCACCTACTCCATCATCCGTCTTTGAGCCATCGGTGTACCAAACCAAGTCTCTGTCAAATGATGAAGGTGTTCCATTTGTCCATATGTCAGGATTACAGCTGACTTAATATGGTTTTTTAAAGTTGTAGACCCCAGTCATGTGGTCTGATTTCACGTTTAAGGGCTGTAGGTCGATAATTCCCTTTACCCTAGTGTAACCGTGTCTTCCAGGATGTTGTTTTTACATCCCAGTATTTATCATTCTATAGGCCCTATTTATAGCCTCCGTCATGATAAAAATGTCCAAAGGCGTTAGGCCCAGGATTATTTCCATAGCCATAGAAGGTGTACTTCTTAGGGCACCGGTAATGCACAGACAAGCCAGTCTCCGTAGACTTTCGTTATTTGCTGTGTTTCTGTCCACCATACGAGTGCGCCGTATGTGACTATTGGCCTGATGACTGTGATATACAACCAAAGCATCATCTTTGGTTTAAGTCCCCAGGTTTTTCCAATCATGCTCCTGCATCTCATGAGGCACATTTTGGCTTTGTTCAGATTCTTTGTTATTTGTTGATTCCATGTTAATTTAGTGTCCAGGATTAGACCCAGGTATTTCACCTCCTTAACAGTTTTTATCCGTTCACCGAAGATTTTTAGGTTGTCATAATTTCCTACGTTTCTTCGCTTTGGGAACGGCAGGATAACGGATTTCTTAGCGTTGACTTTAAGGTTTATGCCCTGGCACCAACGCTGTACGATGTCCAAAGCTCCTTGCATGAGCTTCGCTATAATAGTAGGATGTTTTGCTTTGTATGAGAATTACCACGTCGTCAGCATACCCCAGGGTGTAGACTCCCGCGTTGTTAAGATGACATAGCAACTCATCCACCGCAAGGTTTCATAAAAGGGGAGAAAGCACTCCGCCCTCAGGACATACATGTGGTGTCGTCTATTCCATGTCTGCCAGCAGCTCTTAGCATGGAGCCGAAGGGGGCGTTGTCAAAAGCCCCCTGGATATCAATAAAAGCTCCTAGTGCTATTTCTTTGTGGTTTATAGCCGTTTCCACCCTCACTACAAGGTTTCGTAGGGCTGTGCCACAAGATTTACCTGCTTCATAGGCATGTTGATATTCATGGAGGGGTTTGCCTGAAGCGCCCCGTCCCTGATGTGCCTATCTACAAGTTTTCCAGCGTTTTTATCATGAAAGATGACAACGCCCTGTACCTCAGAAATAAAGCAAGTCCATAAATGTATTTGTGGGAAACTTTTCTTTTATAAAAAGACATACGAAAGCACCCTCTCAAGTTTCGTACAGCAGTTAGTTAAAAATTTTTTTCTTTGCCCCCGCTACTTAGCAGCCAGGTGTGCAGTTTCGTGTTGGGTATCAAAGGACAAGTATGTGACAAGTTGCCAGCCTGCCTCAAATACCTACCCAAAAATTGCTCTTAGGGTACGCGAAATTTCGAGTCGCGCTCCCGCAATAGAACTCTCTAACCTTTAGCCGCTAAGCAAATCGCTTTCAGTATATGTGTATTCCAACCTCTAGCCGCTAAGCAAATCGCTTTCAATATAAACGTATTCAATATATCTTTCAACTCACCTTACGTCGCGTTTTCACGCATTGGCAAATATTGCCCATAAAGGTTTAAACGACGTCGACGTGTAGATCCTGTATTTAAAGCTTTTGTAACAAACTTTATGCTGGCGTAACCTGCAATTTCTGCCGTCGCTGCCGCCGACGCCTCAACTAAAGGCGAACTGTGGAGGACATAACGCGCGCCCAATGATCTATAGTATGGTGACTGGCTGCTGGCTTCCTGCCAGGCCTTTGCAGGGCCTCGTTACTATCCTTTAACTACATGCAGACCTCCGTGATGGCCCCCTATAACACTCTGCCGCCCGAGTTTAAATAAGGGCAGGGAAGATTAAACCGTGTGTTTTATTTCTTTGAATTTCCTTATATGTCACCGTATTTACTAAAGGCTAGTTAGTTTTTAAAAAACTTCTTTTGGACGAATTTAGATAATAAGCTAGGAACTAAATTATGCTACACGCTTTACAACTTTCGTGAAACTTAAATAAATAAAGGATAACAAAATAGAAAGAAGAGTACCTAATTGTGTTAATAATAACTAACTATTTCTCTACTCTACCCTATCCTTTTTCTCTTAAAAAGTCGCCCCAATTCTTTTAAATTGGACCCACATGCGGATTTTTCATACAGTTTTAAAATCCGTTTCCCCCACGTCTAAAAACAAGATGTCATATGAACAAGGTCTGCATTTTTTGACATCATCAAAAACAACTTTAAATGACATCATAACAGCCGGGCATTATATTGGACACAAAAATAAATGGATGGGGGCCCTTTGACACATAATTTTAAAGCACCTGACAAATAAACAGATTTTCTGATGTCTGTTGTCGGACTTGGATAATTAATGTTATAATTTAAGAAATAATGTTATTTTGTTAATAGTGCAGCACCACACTGACTATCATCAATGTTTCCAAGTGTAAATAATCATCGCCAATCAAAAAGACAAACTTTATAAACATGTAAAATAATTACACTATATATGTTAAGAACATTTAAGGCAGATTCTGTATCATAAAATATAAAGAAAATTTCATAAATACAAACATAGGTTTTGCAATGCATTTTTTTCAGATACAGGGTGTTAACTTTAAATTTTGTTTTTGTTAATATCTTAAATACCACTAACCCGATTTTAATAATTTTTGGCAGTGGTGTTAGTAGATTTAAAGGCTTATATACAATCCAGTGGCGTCTTGAGTACCTTAACGAATTTCTGACAAAAAATGTGATTTAGAAAAATGTATAGTTTAATGTTAATAATTCTGTTTAATTTAGTGTTTGTGGTTTATTTTATATAAATTATTACCCCAGTATTCAGTCCACTGGTATGCAATTAAGTGAGTTTTATTATTCTCAACAAAGGGTTAAGGATAGAAAAAATTAAGGCCTAAAATAAGTGTATTTTCACTTACTTAGTTTAACTAATATAACAAACTTGCACAAAAGTCAGTGGCGTACGTTTTGTTGTTAAAAATATTCGTTTAGGTACCACTTGAAACGCCACTGGGCTGAATAAATTTTAATAAGTTACAGCTAAATTTGCCTTTTAATACTACAAAAAACACTGCTAAATTAAATAATGTTTATTTAGGAATATTTAAGTTATTAATAAAAAACCAAATTTTTAAAGCTTAACACACTGTATCTTTATAGGAAACAATGCATTTCGGGCCCATGTTTATTTTTCATATTTTCTGTGGTTAATTTTGCCCTTAAATTTTCTTAGCAACATTCTGTATCGCCCTGTTATAAAAATAAATAATTCTTTTTGACGTTCAGTGTTTTTCTGAAGCACATCTATAAACCCTACTGACAAGTACTTTATAACCCTAAAATATTAGGTCAATACATTCACCTACTTCAAAATGGTAGTACTTTAATAAATAACTTAATTTCTGATTTTAATGGATATATTTTTGATACTCACAAAGTTACTTACAGTGTGAAGATTCCAAAGTGTTACACGGCAGTTTCTTAAAAATGGTATAAAATAATTTAACACTTTTTTTTAAATATATACTTTTTTCCCTACCCTGTACATTATTACCAATATTACCATTAAAGAGGTCTTTAAAAGAGTTCAAAGAAAATACCATGTAACTTTTTAAATCACGTATTTAGGTACCGCCGTTTTATTGTAGGCAAATGAATTAACTTTATATTCTAGGGATATAAAGTACTAGTCAGGCGCCCAGCTGTCACCTTAACATTTAGAGCTGTCATTTATATGTTAAAATATATAGATTTTGGTCAAAGGAACCATATTTTTCCCTGTTTGTAATAAGTTTTGATATCTGTCAACACATTTAATTTCTGTAACCCCTGTAAGCTACCACCAACGAAAATTGGTGTAAGAAAAAAGGTGGGGGTCTCGCCAAAAAAACTACTCACAAAAAAATTGCTTGTTAGTAATGACTTGAAAATATGGTCCAGGGATTTCTAACTAATAGTATTAGGTGTAATACAGGGAAGACCAAATGTTGCATTTTGAACAACCTGTAAAATTATTTCAATTTTTACCACTGTATTGGATTTTAAGGCCCCATCTTTTAACAATTATTGTTTTAATATATATCAGTATTCCTATTCTAAAAACAATTACAAATATTAAAAAAACAATGCAATTTAATTATGATGGTCGTAATATACGCTATAATGGAAATAACATATATTGGGAGAACTGAAATTTAACAGCTAATATTTGTATTTATTTTTATCATAAAAAATAAAAAATTTAGGAAAATTCTAAAAGTATAATTGCACACACCTTTGTCTTTTTTGTTTCCTTTTAAAATAAAGATATAATTATAAATAAAAAAAGCAACGTAAAGAATGGTTGGGTTTTAAAATCTAACATGCTGGTAAAAAATTATTTCACCGGGTGTTCGAAAATTTATGTCAACATTTGGCTCTTCCCTATATTACACCTAATAATAATCCCCATACTAAATAACAATCTTAATAAAAATGTATTGTCAAGTTTCTTTTGTCCACGAGTGTATTATTAAAATATACCGAATGGTTGAGAATTTGTATGGGGAGACGACTTTAGAGCCTCACCTTACAAGTTCTTCATAACTTTTTGCGTTTAAGTTAAAAAAGGTTTTTTTTTTGTAAAAACACTATTTATTCTTACAGAAAAACTTGAAATTATTAACTCAAAGCACAAATAAAATTGATCTATTTTAACGTCGTTCTTTAGCAGCTCTTCATATAATTAAAAGCTTTTATTTGTTTATCCATGCAAAGTTATTTATCCCGAAAAAATGTATTACCTGGTATAATTCGCACACGATATACCGTATCGTTATTTTTAAAATCCTATAAAAATTTATCAACATGTGTAACAGTTCAAATCGCATAGATTGGCGACGATTAATGCAAAGGCCTGTAAATCTTGGTTAGTAATTTTACGTGATATAGGGTCAAAATAATTTAGGTACGAGGGCATAAAATACAGAATTATTACCTAACTGGGTCAAATTGCTTTATGTACCTGGGATTAAATTGAAAACGTTACAAAATAATTAAAGTTTATATTACAAGATGCATATGATGAGGTACTTTTAATTTATACAGGTAATTAATACAGGGTGTCCCCAAATTAGTTGTCAATATTTCTAGGTCTCGCTGTACTTAAAGCATAAAATTATTAAAATATGAAAAAAAGTTTTGCTTGAAGTTTCTAGAGCATCCTAAATGTAGAGCCCTTTAATGACGTTTTGTATAGTACAAAGTGCCCGTCTAAATAGAGCTATAGATAGCGTTTTTAACACATTTTTTTTTATAACCTTGCATGTAAAAACTTCTATTTTTAAACAATACTTAATAGTCTAGGAGCCAGTGGATGACAGACCGTCTGTATTTAACCAAAGGTCATTTTTTGCTCTATGGCTTCCCCATACCTACATTACATGAAATGAGGCTTTACTAAGCCGAACGGGGAGAGCTTTGACGTCACTTAGGTAGGACAGGTACCTAAATTTGACCAAGTTCGGCAGTATTTTACCAAAGCTGCTGTTTGGACACATTGAGGAATACATTTAATGCGACCAAAAATAATATTGGCAGACGATTAAGCTGGTTGTAAGTTCGTGGTTAAGGTTTTGTATCAGGAATGACCTGTATAATTCAAATCCTAAAAATATACATTTAAAATAATAAAGTTTATATTCCTTCCGGTTAAACCAGAAGGAATACACAAATGTTATTACAGCTAAAGTTGGCATCCTTTAATATAATATAAAGTCCGTAAATTCCAAAACTAACCGGTTGCACTCAAGGAAATAAATTCCTGGATAGTAATTTTGTTGTCACCCGGTATATAGAGGCACCATGTATTTCTGCAACTGTTTAGGAAGGGATTATTAAATTTATCCAACACTTACATATAATATCTACATAATTGATCAGATTTTGAGGATATAAAGTGTACTATAAGTCACTAGTGAGCTAAAGTACCCTTTAGCTCACTAGTGAATTATAGACAATACAAAATTTTGTTGCTGGTGTTGACAATGACAAGTAACAAATAATGGATGACGTTTTCAAATTATTTTCGATAATAAAAACGATTTATACGAAAGTGTTGGATAAAATATTGTATTAGACACGTGAGTTATTACATATAAGTCACGCAAGAAAAAGGTTTAACTCTCGAGCCCGAAGGGCGAGAAGGTATTATTAATATAACTCACTTATCTAATAAATAACTATTAGTGCAAAGTTGTCTATTTCTTACCTTTTTAAGGGCGTTGTATACAGGGAGTATAAATTACTATCCATATTTTTTGGATCATTTTAGTACTTTTAGTATTAAATAATTATTTATTAAAATTTATTAAAAAAAGGTATTCTTAATCGAACCTAGTATTTTAGTCAAAACAAAATAAAGAAATAGTTATTTATGCATTCAGTTGTTTTAAGTATTTTTATTTCTATATAATGACCACGGTTTTTTCAGGACGAGCAAAGTATTGCTACTCACTCAAAATGAAGTTTCCTAAATTATTGCACACATTTTTTTGTAGTATTTATGTACGTACCTTTGTTCGGGAGAATTTTTAAACATTCGTGGCCTTAAAAAAGTCCGTAATTAAATTAAGCACTAGTCATATTACAAGTGAAAATAAAACTTTTAAAGTTTCCCTCGTATTTTGGCCGTAATTCGCAGTAAATAGGGGATGCGTGAATAGAATGACGCCGTTAGATAAATTTATGGGCCTGTGAAATACCGGCAGGTTGAGCCCAATCGATGGGGCGCCATAATGTTTAATGATAATTAGTTGACGGATATTTGTATAAATTAAGTGACTAATTGTTATGTATTTTGCTTAACGATGTCGTAAAATAAAGGGTGTTAGCTGTATTTGAATCGAGTAAGTAGAGGGGAATGTGTAGAGTGACATAATTTTATGGAATATGATAATTTTTAAAATATTTTTATCTTTTTAATGATTAATCCAAATTGTAAAGCCTTAAACAAGTTAGATAGATTAAAATAAAACTCCAGATGATTAATATTTTTTGATACAAATTTTTGCTTGTAAAAAATATAATTCACGATTAATAATTCATTCCCTAAAAGGTCTGTCCAAAGTGCTAATACAAACTCTTCTGGCGAAAATATAATGATCTATAGTGCTGTCTTAGTTTACTAAGTAAAATACAGGGTTACTCAAAAATCGATCACGAAACCTAAGGGGTGATTCTACTTGACAAAATAAGGGTAGAGCTTCATATAATTTTTTTCAATATGTCATTCATTTTTGAGTTACAAGCCGTCAAAGCTCAATTTTTATTTTAGTTCTTTCGCCATATTGCATTTATTTTTTAACCAATCTAGTTGATATTTGACACACAAATCGAGCTTTGCAGATTCTAAAGTTTTAAGACAAAAGTACCTACTTTTTTAATACCGCCAAAGGGCACTTTACCTAACACTTAAAATTTATTTTTATCCTAACTTTTTATTTTGACAGATATCGCAAAGCTGGGAGCGCCATTTTACACAATCACACACTTAAAAAATAAGATACTCTTTATTAAATTCGATAAACCTCACCGTTTAGGCACCAATAGACATCAAAGTTTTCATCAATTTCAATCAATTCCCTACATACATACAGGGTGTCTAGTAACTCAACGGAAAAACTTTACGGGGCGATTCTAAAGCAGAAAATAAGCAAAGAACTTTATATAAACATATGTCCTAAACGTCCTAGTTTCTGAATTACGGTGTGTTAAATATTAAAAAAAAAACTTATTTTTGAATTTTTAACTAACCAAAACTAAGACGTTTAGGACATATGTTTATATGAAGTTTTTTCTTATTTTTGTTGTAGAATCGTTTTATTAAGTTCGTCGATTGTGTTACTGGACACTTGTAGTTGTACTTGTTGTGAAGATATTGGTGTCTGCGGAATGTGTTATGTATTTCTTCCACCTCTTCGGTTAGTTTGGTCAAAGCAACATTTTTCTTTAAACATGCACATCCTTTATTGCGACTTACTAATATTTGGTTTAAAATTTTTGTACTTTTTGCACTTTCAGAACTAAAATACCTGGGGAAAGGAGAAATTCTTCGCACGCAAGTAGGAAAGTGTTTTCTTATTTTTTCTGTGAAAACAAACAAATTTATAATTTAGTTTTTGGTGAAAAATTGTTGGTCGTAGGAAAAATAATGACTTTCCTACACTCGTGGGTTTTTGCACTTGGCTGACGCCTTGTGTAACAATATTTCTCAGTTTTCACACCTGTAATGTAATATACTATTTTTTTAACTAACACAACAACCTATTTATAAAAATATTTTGTAAAACACCAAAAACTTAAGCGGCCCATCTGTTTCGTCCAAACAGTGAAAAGGGCTAGCACCGGTTTCTCTTGAACAGCTAATTACTATTTCATAGGACGCTTTCAAATTATTACGGCCGCAAACGGTCGCCGAAACTAAAAGTTAATTACATAAATGCAAGCTTAAGCCTTGAAGGGCGTTTAACCCTTTAGGAGCTTGCTTAGAATATGAATTTTAGTTATACTGAGAGTTATGGGATATAAAAGAATGAATTTTAAAGAGATTATATTTTTATGGGTTGACTGTTTGCATCATATTTTTACTTAGTAGTAAAATCGCGTTGATTTATAGATATATGTAAGGTTTTCTTACCAGATGAAATTGACTTTAAAATAATTAATAGTTTAAAAAAACTAAAAAAACACGCTTTTATATGCAACAGACTAAAAATTAGAAAATAATTTTTCATTAAAAAAATATTGTCCATTTTCATAGTAAAAAGCAGTGATTGCATTTTACTATTTTTCATAACTTTTCCATCATAGATATTTGCAAATATAATAATTATAACATTTAATATATTTATCACCCCCGCTTTTTACTATGAAATGACAATATTTTTTTAATGAAAAATTATTTTCTAATTTTTAGTTCAGTTGCATATAAAGCGTGTTTTTTTACTTTTTTAAACTATTAATTATTTTTCATTTTTTTATTTCTGCTACTCTTGACAAGAAATAGCGAAAAATTTTTTTAATGAACAAGAGTGGCAAATTTTAAAATTTTTCCAACAGATTGCAACTCACTAAAATTTCTTCTTCATTAAGTAGCAAAGTTTGAAATTTTGCCAACAGATGGCAATCAGGTAATGTTTGGACCGTTGCAATATATTGCAACCCCACTAAAAAATTTCTTCTTCATTTAATAGCAAAGTTTGAAATGTTGCCAACAGATGGCAACCTAGGTGTTGTTTTTATAATATAATGGAATTTTTTTCCTGGCGATCCAAAAAAGATAACGGGATACTGTTTGCAGATTATTGCATTGTCATGTTTTCTTAATACGTGTGCAAGTTTCAAAGAAATCGAATAGCTGAAGTTGGTTAAAATTAGGCTCAAAGATTCCGTTACATAGCCAGATAGTTACAACCCAAGTTAATAAAAGCGTGTTAAAAATACCTAAAAATGAAAAAATCACTCAATATTTCGTGACACATTAGTAGGGTTGCCAGATGTATGGTTTTTTGACCGGAAAATCCGGTTTTTCTGATGTCTGTCCGGTCGAAAAATCTTAGCAAACCGGACAACAGAATGTCCGGTTTTTTGTAGGACTGTGAATAAAAATGCCATAATTTTAGAAAAAATGTTCTTTTGGTTATAGTATAACACTACACAGACTATAATCAAAATTTCCAAGTGTAAAAAATCATCGCCAATCAAAGAAACTCACCTTTGTAAACATGTAAAATAATTACAGGATACAAATCAAGACTTCACAAAATAATTCAGTATTAAATGGAAATTGGAAAATATTTGGACAGACAAACAAAATCGTCTGTCTTTACAGAATGTTAGAGAATGTTGTTAAGAATTTTTAAAGACAGATTCTGCATTAAAAAAATATAAGGAATAGTTCATATAAACATAAGTCCGGCAATGCACTGTTTCCCAGATACAGGGTGCTAATATTAAAAAACTATTTTTATTTTAATATCTTAATAAACTAAATCTTATTTTAATAAAATTAGGCACTCTTATTTGTAGATTTTAAAAGCCTATTTAGATTATTTATAGACTTGGAAGTTAAAGTTACCCAATCGAGTGTCTTGAGCAGTACTTTAACGAACATTTCTTACAAAATATTGAATTTAGGATAATTTAGTTTAAATATTAATGGTATTTAATTTGGTATTTGTGGTTAATTTTATTTAACCATTACTTCCAGTATCCAGTCCAGGAGTATACAATAAAGTAAATTTTATTCTTAAAAAGTTATATAGTTAGGATAGAAAAAAAAGGACTAAAAACTGAATTTTTACTTGCTTACCCTAGGAACGGCCCCGCTTAGCTTAAATAAAATAACATCCTTGCTTAAAAGTTATTGGCGTACATTTTTTGTCAGGAATCTTTCTTAAGATATCTCTGGAAATGCGCTTGGATTTAAAATTATTTTTTATTATATTAAGAGCTTTTTACCGAATTAAAAATAAATTAAGGTATTTTTAATGTCCGGTTTTTTTCCTTTGGACACTAGCAAACAATCAACTTTATAACTAAGGCAAATTGAGTTAACTTGTTATATTAGACAGAAAATTATGGTTTCAATTTGTACAAACCTTTTAGAGGAACTCGGGTGGCCTAAATAAAACTTAGAGAATGCAAAGGAAATTTTTATGTGAAATAAAACGTTAATTCTAAAATATCTCAAAAGCGGTTGCTCGTAGCGACATTTATTAGGTTAATTGCTTTTGTGTTAAACATATGAAAAAATAAAAGTTATCTACTAGAATCATAATACACCGAGGCAGAATAAATAATAACACTTTGAACAAACTCAAAGAAATGCAGGTGGCTTCCTCTACATTTAACAGCAAAAATATGATAAGCTTTAGGTTCCTTATTTTAAAAACCTTCTTATACCAAATTCTGTTAACAAATTACCAAAAATAAATAAAATATTTAAAAATAACTTAAATAAGATAAAAAATTTTGACACCATGTATCTTGCAAATTACTAATTTTTCGACTAAGGTAAATTGCCTTTAATCGTTGTATTTTGGCCCAAGAAGTCTATGGTAGCATTTTGTACAGACCCTTTAGAGACAACCTGTATAATAAGAAATAAGAAAAAATCTTTTAGGAACCTACAGAGTGTTTTTAAACAAAGGTAATTTCTTGTTTAAAATAAAGGGTCGTTTGCAAAATAAACATGGGGTCGAAGTCAACGATTAGGGAGATATCGCAACAAAAATTAAAAAAAAAATTGTCTAGACAGAGTGTTACTAAACAAATGCAAAAATTTAAAAAGGTTATTCCTTGTTTGAAATAATGGGTCGTTTGCTTTATAAATATAGGGTCAAAAGTCAACCATAAGGAAGATATCTAGGTACTAAAATTAAAAAAAATAAAGATTTTACTTTGTATCCTAAAAAATAAGAACTGCTGATATAATGTAATTTTAAGAAAATACACTTTTGGAACTCATGTTTTTTTGTAACACTTACCAATCTATTTCTATATTAAAAACAGGGTATACTTTCTTACATTGTTTATTTGTTTGTTGGTTGGTAAGGGGTAATCTTTGGAAATACTGAACCGATCATGAAAATTCCTTTACAATCAGAAAGCTACACTATTTAGGAGTGCTATGGGCTTTATTTTATTATAATTGAACAAAAAATTTAGATATTAACGCTCAACGAAGAAGGCATGGGTTGGCTAGTTTCAAATAAAAATAAAACTAAATGTAAATCATAACGTGCCGAGACAAGAATTTTTTTATTCAATTTACTTGCTGTTACGTATTAAGGCATTTGTAATATGTCTTTATAAAAAAATAAAAAACATTTTTGTTATTTTTTTGCAATTTTTTCCTTATGGTTGATTATTGACCCCATTATTAAACGGTAATTTTTTGCCATTTTTTGTTACGTACTATCGTTCTAATTGTTAACTTTTGACCCTATGTTTATGAAGTAAACTACCCTTATTTTAAACAAGGAATTACCTCCTAAAATTGTAAAAGGTTTCCCGTGCATCAAAGGATAATAACGCACTGGGTGGCGCCTTTTCGTTGACCCTGTTGATTTTATTTAGCGAAAACTAATAAAGATAGAACAAATCTGATTGCACAATCTCGATTTAGATTTTTAAAACAAATTTAATCCTAAGAATAAATCGTGGCTAACTTGTTTTTTTATGGAGATACAGAGTGTTTTGAAATCATTGTCAATTTGGCCAGGCACTTGTAACTCGATTAATATTCGAGATAGAAAAAAATGTATATGAAAGTTTTAAAAATTTTCACGTAGACTTTAGTGACTTACTAATTATTATACAGGTGCCCAGGAGACTACTAGCAAGCTTGCTATTTTCTTGAAAAGTGTTACATGATTTTAATATTTTGGTCGGGTGTGTGGTTGGATGGGATGCAGCTTTTTAATGTTTCAGATTTTATGTGGCATATTCGGTTTAACCAGAAGAGCTCCTAACTTTGCTATATTAAATGAAATACTCTTTATATTTTTCTGAAAATTAATTCTACAGGGAATTCCAAGAAAATACATGTACCACATGCTATACTCTTATTCTTAATTAGTTTTTGAGAAAATGGCGTTTAAAAATGTCATGTTAACCGGCATTTTTATTAATTTGTTAAAAAACAAATGATGGTAGGAAATGGCTAATGCGATTTTTACACATATTTAATAAACCTGGTGGCCTATTATTGTAAAAATACAATTTCCGGTTTTATCGGAAGTGCCACAAAAATTTACTAAAAAAAGAACTTTTAAATTAAAACCATTACCTTAGGCCTTAAATTTGTTGTTGGCTTTTAGGATATCAACAGTATGCTGATATGCTTATGATCTATTAAGAGTAAAGAAAGAAAATATTATTTTGGTTTTAATTTTTTTAGATAATTCTGTCACTATCAGAGTTACAAATCATATAATAATATGTAACTAATTGACTTTTATTGTAAGAGCTACTAATAGGTAAGTCGGCTATTTACATTATTTTAGATACATATTTACTTACTTAACCTAAAAACCAACCATAATTAACGTACTGCTATTTTTTTAGTGCAAATAAGTAAATATGGCTTTAAAATAATTAATAGTTTAAAAAAACTAAAAAACACGCTTTTATATGCAACCGAACTAAAAATTAAAAATAATTTTTCATTAAAAAAATATTTTCACTTCATAGTAAAAAGCGTGGGGTGCTTAATATATTAAATGTTATAATTATTATATTTGCCAATATCTATGATGGAAAAGTTATGAAAAAATAGTAAAATGCACCCCACGCTTTTTACTATGAAGTGAAAATATTTTTTTAATGAAAAATTATTTTTTAATTTTTAGTTCGGTTGCATATAAAAGCGTGTTTTTTTAGTTTTTTAAACTATTAATTATTTTTCATTTTTAGTTCGTTATATTGCACAAAATTCTTAATATAACAGTAAAAGAACATACTATTTAATTAAGCAGCAAAAAGAAAATAACCAGCCCCCTATGAAATGACAATGGTGGCAAATTTTAAAATTTGCAAAAGATTGCAACTCACTAAAAAATTTCTTCTTCATTAAGTAGCAAAGTTTCAAATTTTTCCAACAGATGGCAATCCAGGCAATGTTTGGACCGTTGCCAACATTTTCCTATCCACTAAAAAATTTCTTCTTCATTTAATAGCAAAGTTTGAAATTTTTCCAACAGATGGCATCCTAGGTGTTGTTTTTATAATATAATGGAATTTTTTTCCTGGCGATTAAAAAAAAGATAAAGGGATACTGTTTACAGATTATTGCATTGTCATGGGTCCTTAATACGTGTGCAAAGTTTCAAATAAATCGAATAGCTGGAAGTTGGTTAAAATTAGGCTCAAAGATTCCGTTACATAGCCAGATTGATAGATACATACAACCTAAGTTAATAAAAGCGTGTTAATAAACTAAGTTGATAACATACATACCTATTAGTAGTCTTTACAGTAAACGGAAATATATTACATGTTATTATAATATACGTCATTCTGACAGTAACAGAATTATTTAAAAATAAATAGAACCAACATGTTATTTTCCTTCTTTACTTTTAATCGAAAGAAAGTAAATCAGCATACTGGTGATATTTCAAATACCAGCAATACTTGACGTATAGTATGTTATACATTTTTAAATTAAAATTTAATACAGATCCAACATTTTTTAAAATATACAAGGTGTTCCATTAAAAAAACCGACTTGGCAATGAAAATTATGTTTTTGAGGCAACTTCTATATTAACTAGTACTGTCAATAAAAAAGTGTTTCTACATAAACATTTTTTTATATTTTAGGGTAATTTTTGCATCCTGTACAGGGGCGAAGTTATTTTGTGTATAAATAAAGTTGGGGCACCCTCTGTGTGCATAAACTCTTCTCATTAATTTAAAGAAACATGTTGTTCTTAACTAAACTTAACATTTTTTCCTAAAAATATTTGCAATTCTTGGTAAAGTTTAAAAATGGAACTAAAAATTAATCATAAAACCCAATATTCCCCGAAGAACGTGTTGTAATCTATCGCCTTTGAATATTTAAAGTGAAGCGCTTCTTCGAGGTGTTATCGACGAGCAGTTGTTATTGAAATTGAAAGGTATTAGTTTCCGAAATGCATTTCTAGTATACACATGTATATCTACATATTTCAATTTAGCTTTTGCGTGCTGGGACTTTCTCGCATTGTAAATTAAATTATAAAGTTTTTTGTAATTAAGTTTTTCTTTTTTAAAAACTGTTACACACATAAAGAGTTTTAGTTTCATTATTAATAAGCATTTAAATCCGTATAGAACAATTAAGGATCTTGCTGCAAAAAGATTAAAGCTCTCTTTGTGGTCATTTTAAGGTTAAATATACTTCATGTTCACATCGTGTCATTAAAAAGTTTAATAGGGATTTTTTGCAAATCCGTGAAAAGAAGACAAATGGTCTAAAGCAACAACCACAAAGCCAGACAGATGTGTCGCCTTATCCGAAATATTTTGATGCAGGATATATTTATCTAATCTCTACCTGTTAGTGTTAAACGCACTAAAATGTATCGAGCTGGCACGACGTGAATGTGTATAAAAAAACACGGCGCATTGACTGGTCCCAAAACGATGTAGATCCGTACGGATTTTTGTTTCTGCAACTGTATTTATTTGGCGCAACAAAGGTTGCAGCTCTGGAGCTGCATTTCCTATGCAAAAATAATTATTTCTATTAATACACTAATGGACAAAAAAAACTGGACAAACAAAATTTTGTTCAAATTTAATCTTAAATAACTTTTAGGGTTTTTGATCAATTTCAATATCTTTTCTTATTATGTTTTTTATTTGTATCAATATATTTATTTTATAAGAAAATACAAATAAAAAAAAATATGTACTGGGTGTACACCTCTCTTAAAATATTGTTTTTTTTTGTGTTAAAAAATTAAATAAAATATAAGTTTGTTAGGTTGGTTTTGTAGTTTTCAAATCAAACTAGATTATTGATGTCTTTTAAGGTGTATAGGGTACAACAAAAGTATATTTAAAAAATACTTTGTTTATTGTATCGCCAGTAAGAAGATCTTTTAAATATCTTTAAAAATACTACATTTAATAAAGTTGCCTTTATTACTAAATATGACTTTCCAATCTTTTTTGTTCTGTAAAAATTTGTATTTTCTTTTAGAATAGAGGTATAAATAAAAAATAAAAAGTTTAAAAAATATGTGGCTTTGAAATACGCTGGTAATAAATTGTGACGTTAAATTATTCCACAGGGGTTTGAAAAATTGGGACAAAATGCAACATTTGGCTCTTCCCTGTATAACATCTAATCCTGTCAATCATTTTGCAATCCCTATATTAAATAGTTATCTTAATGAAAGCTGGTACCACTAAAACCACTGGACCAAAAGATAATTGAAATCGGACAAAAACAAAAACCTATTTAAGATTGAAAATTTTGATTGTCCGCTTTTTTAGTCCATAATCATAGTTATTTATTTTCGTCTAGCTATGAATCGGCCTGTGAAATGATATTTAAGCATTTAAATTTTGGTATACATATAATATTTAAAGGGATCAAGCGATCTAAGCGTTATCGCTCGAAAAAGGTGGGTTAGATAGGCAATAATTTATATAATATTTTTGTAGTTTCTTGTTTGAAAATCAAAAATCAAATTAGGTCAGATTTTTTAAATAATTTTCGTGTTCGGAACTTTAGGGGTTATGAAAAACGAACTAAAAATAAAGTAGGTTTTGGTAAATTAATTAAATGATAAATAAAAATTTTTACAAAGTTGTTATATTCAAGGAGATTAAAAGAAATAAAACTTTAAAATTAATTTAATTTTATATTTTTTGTGTGGTATATATTTTATTTAGGTAAAAATAAATAATTAAGGTAAAGTAATATTTTTTTAATTAGATCTCATTTTCCAAATTTTGCTTAAAAAGGTATGCTGATACAAAGCAGAGTTTTAAAACAACAAATTTTTTCGATTTTTACCCAAAGGTTTATCGAATTATAATTAAGCATGTACTAAATATTAATCATATCATAGTAGTTATGAATTTAAATTGTACAATATAAATTGTTACCAGCTATTTATAATTAAAATTAGTTTAGGGTATTTATTTGAATTATTTATTACATTTTAATGAGTTATGTATATCGAGGCTTATAAGATTGTACTTTATGTGAATTTATATTATTATTGTTATTTACCTTATAGATATATTATTTTATGTAATTACTGGGTTTTTAAAATTATTTTAGTCTTAAATCCACATAGGAAGTAACCATCATCCAATTAAGGAGCAAAAATTCCAAAAGAATAATATTACTCTTTATACTTAAGGAAATAATTAATATTTTTAAATAACTGAAAAAAAAAGAAAATGCAATATTATTTTAATTAAGTTTGGCACATCAGAACCAGTAAAAAAATAATATTAGGTAATCATATAAGAATGCTTTTGTTACGTGTCGTTATTCATTAAAACAAATTGATAAAATTCCTTTTGAAACGAAATATATGGATAAAAATCTAGTTGAACTAACCACCATGATATTTTATTTTATTTAAAATTAAATTTAGACTTTATGTTTAACGTATATATTTTAAACAAAAAATACAATTAAGGAAAAAAAATGAATTTTTAAATCTAAACAAACATGTGTACGGATAATACCCTTCTTGTGTCAATTCCTATATTTTGATATAAATTGAATTAAACATAAAAACCCATTTGAACCAAAAGTTTTTTTTAATACAGTTTGGGAGAATATTACCCCTTTTTTCCTTAAATATCTAAATTTTAATTGCATTTTTTGAAGATATAAAAAAATAGATTTAAATTTATATTAACAACTTATCATAAGAATACAGGGTGGCCATTTAAAAATAAAACGAAGGTAATTTTGGGCACTCCAGGTCATTTTAGAAAAAATGCTCGAACCCGTCAACTTTTAATTTTGGGGGAAAACATTTTTTTCATTTTCACCCCTCTTAACTGCCACCGTCTAGCAGCACTCGCCCCCGATATGTTAATTTGTAAGAGGGGACGAGTGATACCTTAATATATGGGTCTCTCGGCTCTGAATACAAGTGCCAAGTATAAAGTCTCTGGTATTATTTTCGTTGATATGACAGTTTATTATATTTATATATATATATATATATATATATATATATACATTTATATATATATATATATATATATATATATATATATATATATATATATATATATATATATATATATGCTTCAATTTTTCTTAAACCATTTCTTATAATTACTTTTGTTAAATTTGTTTCTTGGGATTGAGATTTTTTTATATTAATAAAACAATAATTTACATTTTCTGACGTTTCGCCTTACAGTTGCATTAATATCTAATAAACATCTAATGTAAATTATTGTTTTATTAATATAAAAAAACCTCAATCCCAAGAAACAAATTTAAACAAAAGTAATTATATATATATATATATATATATATATATATATATATATATATATATATAATATATATATATATATATATATATATATATATATATATATATATATATATATATATATATATATATATATATATATATATATATATATATATATATATAAATAAAATTAAAATTTTGACAAGTCATATCGACGGAAATAATAGCAATTTCAAACTTGGCATTTGTAATCAGGGTCAAGTAATCGGAAAAAGAGAACAAAAAATAAGGTATTACTCAATCTTTTTTCTATTTAAGATTTTGGGGGTGAGTCTCGCCCCTGCTGGACAGGTGCAGTTCAGGGGTAAAACTTCCCCCAAAATAAAAAATTGACGGGTCCTAGCGTTTTTCTTAAATGACCTGGAGAGGCCAAAATAGGCTCTGTTTAATTATCAAATGGCCACCCTGTAAGTGTCACCATTTTTATCTCGAAATTAAAAATTTTGGCAATATTCCTTTTAAAGTTTTGCTCCTTAATTTGTTTACCAGATAAAAACTGTTTTGTATTAAATATAGTGTACAGGGTGTTCCTTAAGTACACGCTAATATTTAAGGGGTATTTCTTGGATTCATTTGAAAAAAAACTTCATATGGACATAAGTTCTAAACGTCTTAACTTTTGAGATACATAGTCTTAAAATAAAAAAAAGATCTATTTCTTTTAAATATCCTAAATATCCGTTTCCCAATTTGATTTTAATTTGGCAATATTATTAATGGCAGTAAAATGGTTATTTATCACTAACCTAATTACATTAAATAAGTCCAGTAGCGTCTCGAGAGACAACTGAAGAAATATTTTTAACAAAAAACTCTACGCCAGTGATTGTGTAAATGTGTGTAAAATGTTTGTACTTTATTTAGTTTAAGCAAATAAAAACACAACTTCTATGTCTCCTTTTTTTCTGTATCTTGTTTAGTTTAGGGGAAAAAATCAATTAATTACATATTTTAAGACCATAAAAGAAGCATTGCGGATCTTTTTTTTAATTTAGTTTTATATTTTTATTGGCAATTATGTAACAAAAAAATAAATTCTTTTTCAATAGGGTTTATATTTAGTATAATAGTTTTTATTAAATAAAATGTTCATAAAATTTTATGGTTTTTGAAACCATGAAACACCCTGTATCTTAAAAGTTAGGACGTTTAGGGCATGTGTCCATATGAAGTTTTTTTCTTTAAATGAGTTTAAGAATTACTCCCTTAAATATTAGCATGTATTTAGGGAACACCCTGTATAAACAAACGTATCACCACAGATGAGCGAAGGTAGCGTCCTTATCGAATCCTGTACTTGGTCAGAAAATTTTAAAAAATACTAGTTAAACATTTAAAAAATTGCAATATGTATATGATTTATTAATTAAATGGGTTAAATTGCTACCTGAGAAAGTAAAAGAGTATTAAATAGGTTAAATTGCTGCCTGAGAAAGTAAAAGAGTTTTTTTGTTACACAGCCTACTAAACAAAATTTTTTTTAAGAAGAGAACTAATCATCTAACTTGGTTTTCTTTATAAGTAATCTTTTACCGTTATTTTAAAAATAAACATAATAATATAATCTTTATAGCAACTACATCTTCATAAAGAAAATATTAGTTTAAATATTTTTTTCTTTTTCATTCTTAAAAAAAAATATTACATAATAAGATTTTGGGATTTGTAACTAAGTTATACACTTTTGTTTTAAAGATATTTAGTGATTTGGGTAACCATAGATTTTTTAACCAAATAAATTATGTCTAGTTGTACTATAGTATTGTAGGTGTCAAGTTATATTATTTATATATATATATATAAATATATATATATATATATATATATATATATATATATATATATATATATATATATATTTAAAGAAGAGTCTTATCGGGTGTGCGGTCTGTATGATTAAAAACTCTTTTTTCTTAATATACTCTATATTTAGCCATTGGTTAACAGCTTCTTCAGGAGAGTAAACTACAACACAGATGAAGAAAGAAGCACATTACATAAAGTGTATAGATAAAAAATGTATAAGTAACTTACAGATTTAGAGTTATAAAATTAAAAACTTTGACACTTTAACCATGGTAACTTTTAAATTTATACAGGAACAATATCTTAAAAATAATAATAAATCTCTAACGTATATATACTAAAATTTCTGAATAATAAAAAGCACATACCAACTCTTTTCTTTGTCCTTTTTTTACATAAACAAATACCTAACTTTTTACGAAAAACCAAAAAAATATATATATAACTCAAGAGGACACTGATTTTTACAAATAATATTTAAAACCAACTATTTACAATGTGTGAGGTATTACATACAATTTAAAATATACGAATAAATATTTCTTAGTTGACTAGTATCAGATTTATAATTAATTGATTGTTTATTTTTCTTAATATGGCACATTTCAAGGAATAACCTACTTTTATAATTGCTTTGGTGGTCTAAGATTTTATCGTTTTCATAATCAAAATTATGATTCGTTTTTAGATGGTGGTCAACAGTGGCGCAGGTGTTTTTCCTAGCCGGCAAACACTTTTGTGTTGCGTAAATCTCTGTTTGAGCCACTATGATGTTTGACCTATATAACAGCCCTGGCACCCTAAACAAGATAGTTGATAAATGACATTATTGCTGTATGACGGAGGAGTTTTATCTTTAATTTTAGAAAAAGATTATCGTTCTTTAACATATTATATTTTGCAATTTTAATGTGTTTAAAGTCTTTAAATAGGGATACAATCGAGTGGGTTAGATTGTTAATAAAAGGAAGTTTCTTGAATTTTAGTTGTTCTTCATAAGGCTTCTCTGTTGGCCCGTCATAAAAGTTTGAATTATAAATTAACTTTTTTAGGATATGTCTTGGATAACTGTTGTTAATAAAAATGTTAAATAGAGTCTTTAAGTTATTTTTAATAAAACTATCATCACTAATGTGTGTAACTCTATTTTTCATTGCAATTACGGTATTATATTTTTGATTTTTTGGATGATTAGAGTAATAATTTATAAATCTGTCTGAGGCGGTTGGCTTTCTATACCAATCCAAAATTATATTGTTATTAGCTGTTCTTATTAACTTTGTGTCTAAAAACGGTACACTACGTTCATTTTCAGTCTCGATAGTAAACTGTAAACTAGCACTGAAAGAATTAAAAGTATCCAACGTAATCTGAATGTAATCGGAGGGCACTGCACAAACTATGTCATTAACATATTTATAAATAAACGCAACATTAAATGGTAATAAAGGAATAACATTATCCAACAGGTGATCCAAAACAATTGTTACCAAAATGAGGCTTATTGGGGCTCCCATTGGTGTTCCGAAAATCTGACGGTAAAATGTATTATTAAAACTTAAATATGTATTATCAAATATAAAATTTACAAGACGCAAGAAACTTTCTTTTGAGAGACTCGTATGATCTTTGACTATATCCCACTTTATTTGCAAAATATCAATAACCAGAGTACAGGGAAGATTAGTGAATAAAGAAATGACGTCTAATGAAATCAACTGATAGTTTTCTGGTAACATAAAACCATTAATTATATTGACAAATGAAAAAGTATCTTTGATGTTGTAATTCGTTTGGTTTTAAAAAGCATTTTTTAAAATATTAGCTAAAACTTTTGACAGATTGTAAGTAGTAGAATTAATTGAACTCACAATAGGTCGTAGGGGTACATTCGGTTTATGAATCTTTGGTAGACAATATAACTTAGGAAAAGATAAGTTGTGAATCATCAACCAATGGCGAAATATAGAGTATATTAAGAAAAAAGAGTTTTTAATCATACAGACCGCACACCCGATAAGACTTTTCTTTAAATTCATACCGTACGGTCGAGAATATATACAATAATATATATATATATATATATATATATATATATATATATATATATATATATATATATATATATATATATATATATATATATATATAAATATATATATATTTTAAATTTGGCATTAAATCTAAGACTCTTTTGAAGCAATGTGATTTAAATTACTTCTAGTTCTCGATAGTCCCCTCTATATGTTAAAGTTGGCACGGAAATAAGTAAATTACCTTATGCTTTGTGTATTTTAGTATTCTAAATGTACTCCTTTCATTTAATAAAAGTAATTAATATTTAAAAATATTTACTTTATAGTTTTTCTATTGTCACCTTAAAAAAATTGTAAAAAATTGAGCCATTACGTTTCTAATAACTTATTTACTTTATTTGTTTTGGTGAGTAGTTAGTAGACCTACAATCATATTTTTTTTATATCTACAGTCATACCAATAATTTAAAAATAAAATATTTAAACTAGTAATATACACGGTTATTGCCGATACTAATAAAGGATCAAAAAACATTTCATTCATTTTTTATCATAGTACCTACAATTTCCACGTCATAAATAATAAAACCTCATAACTTTTGGACTTTTTAAATAATTTGTTGAGGTCATAAAAACCGCTCTGAAATAAAACACGGCAAATTCGAGTATTACGACATGGATAAGCCAATAAACATCGGTGCGTGCTTTTTACGTCGAGTCGGGCTATTTTATTTACTTGTTACACTTTCTGTACAACGCCATATTGCTTGTTACAAAATGCAAATTTCAATTTATGTTTAGGACTGTCGATTTATAAAGTTTTTATGTTACACTATTTTTACTTAATTATTGCTAGTCTGGCAAGAAGTAATTTGTTACCTTTTACCAAGACTGCTAGTTTAATATAAACACAATTTTTATTTTCATGACTCGCACTTTTTCTTTTTAGAAGTTAGCACCATACGATTTTTCTGAGTAGATGATAATAGACGTCATTACTTTACAACTTGGTATTAAAAAAACATTAAAAAAATAGTTTTTTAATAGTCAGAGCATTAATAAGACACTAAAGTTGCAAGTCTAACAAGAAGTGGTATGTTAACAGTTGGATCGTGGATTTAGTATAAACATACTTTAATTGGTATGATTCGCATTTTTCTTTTTCGGAATGTATTTTACACATTTTTTCTGATTGGATAACAATAGACACTATAAGTTTTAAACTAAGAACCCAAAAAATACAGAATAAATATATATTTTTTAATAGCCTAGAGCATTATTAGTTCACTAAAGCTAATATTTGCTCGTCTAACAAGAAGTGGCAGGTAACAGTTGAATCGTAAGTTTAGTATAAGCATAATTTATATTGGAATTTTTCGCCTTTTTTCTTTTAAGAAATGTATTTTACACAATTTTTTTAATTGGATAACAATGGACACCATTAATTTTTAACTGGGAACCCAAAGAAGTTACAATAAAAATCCAGAGCATTAATAGTACACTAAAGCTAATCTTTGTCAGTATAACAAGAACTGATATGTTAACAGTTCGATCGTGTGTTTAGTATAAACATAATTTATATTGGTAGATATAACTAGATTTTTTCTTCTTTTTAGAAATGTGTTTTTACCAATTTTTTTATAATAACTAAAATTTTCACGTCATAAATAATAAAAATTTAAATTTTTGGTCTTCCTAAAATAACCTGTTGAGGTCATAAAAACCCCGCTCTAATTAAAGACGAAAAATTGCAGTATTATAGCATAGACAGGCCAACAAACATCGGTGCGTGCTATTTTTCGTCAAGTTGCGTCATTTTATTTACTTGCTACTCTTTTTGTTCAACGCCATATTGCTCGTTACAAAATGCAAATTTAAATTTATGTTTAGGACATAATTTTGTTATGTTTAACCATTTTTTACTTAGTATCTAGGTTTTAACTGCACTACGGTATATTTTTACTACGAGCCAGATGAAAGTTGTTACTTTTTACCAAGACCGCTAGTTTAGTATGAACATAATTTTTATTTTTATTACTCGCACTTTTTTTCTATTTAAAAATTAACTGCAAAAATTTTTTGATTGGATAACAATTGACACCATGACTTTGAACCTAAATAGGTTTTTTTATCTGTTTGACACTCCACGAAGGCTTTATGCCTAAGTACCAGAGTACCGTGGGTGTCGAGTTATTAGATGTCTAACCCCTTTTTCACGCTGTTCTGTCAACGTTATAAAAGCACTGAAACATGCAATTTTTGCATTTCACAGCACCAGACAACGCAGTAGTGCCACCACGGACGTTATTTTGTCTAAATAACTACTACCTGGGACTCAAGGTTACACAAGAAATAGCTTTATAAAAGCCTAAAACAGTAATAGTACCTTAAAACTACTTTTTGCTGGTGTAACAATAAGTGGTATATTGGATTGTAAGTTTAGCATTAACATAATTTATATTGGTGTAAGTTGCATTTTTGTCTTTTTAGAAATTTATTTTATACAATTTTTAGTCATTATACTCACAGTTTTCACATCATTAATATTAAAACCTCATAACTTTTAAACTTAAACAGCAAATATGAGTAACTGGTAGCCAATAAAAATTAGTGCGTTCATTTGATTTACTATTTACACCTTCTTTACAACGCCATATGGCTCGTTACAGAATGCAATTTTAAATTTGATTAATTAAATTTATATGTATAACAACTCTTTTTACTTACTTACTCATAAGCATCCAGAAAAACCTTAAATTACCTTAGTAAAAAATCGTTGGTTTTTGAGATATTGGCAGGTAAAATTCGTTGAAATTGTCTTCTTTTAGCAGAGTTTTAAATGTCACATCTAAAAAATTATTATTTTTAAATTTTAATTTTAGTTTTGCAGTACTGAATAGCCATATCATTAATCAAAGACCAACATTAAACTAAAAGTGGTTTCCGAAAAATCTTTATTGTGTCCATGGATGGATTTAACTACACATGTAACTTTTTTATTTTTGATATTTTAAAAATCTAGTATTTTCATAAAATATTTTGCTTTGTCTACAATTGCAGAAGTATTTATATGAATTACCATATCATATACAGGGTAATTAGAAATTTTAAAATTATTATTAGTGCTATTATCTCAAAATCCACTTTTTACTATTTTATGTTTTTCTGGATGCTTGTGAGTTTTTTCACCAGTCTTTTTCATATTATTATTATCGTAGACTTTATGGACACCCTGTATATAAACTCTACAAAATTTACCCGATCGGTTATTAATTGACATTATTACTTTTTAACTTAAGGCTTAAAAAATACACAAGAAATGGCCTTTTATAGTCTAGAGCATTATTAGTTCACTATAACTAATTTTTGCTAGTTTAACAAGAAGTCATATGGATCGTAAGTTTAGTATAAACATAATTTATAGTGGTACAGCTCGCATTTTCTCTTTTTAGAAATATTGTATTCTACACAATTTTTATTTATTCTACCTACAATTTCCACGTCATACATAATAAAACATCGTAACTTTTGGACTTTTTAAATAATATTGTTAAGGTCAAACACGACAAATTCGAGTATTACGATATGGATAAGCCAATAAACATTCGTGCGTGCTCTTTTACGTTGACTAGAGCGGCTTTATTTACTTGTTACACTTTCTGTACGAAGCCATATTGCTCGTTTCAATATGCAAATTTAAATTTATGTTTAGGACAGTCTATTTACAAAATTTTTATGTATAACTATTTTTTACACTGATTTAAAACTTTTGTTTTTAGCAATATTCTTTTGGGTATTTCTTTAAATAGTAGCGCTTTGGTCCAGATTAGTAAAAGCACTCTAAATTCACCATTAATAATTAAAATGCCCACTTAACACTGGGTTAAAAAAACAAAAACAAAATATACCGTTCGCTCAAGGTTGTCCAAGCACTAAAACTTGCAGTTTTTGCATTTCACAGCATCTTTTAGACAACGGGTTGGTGCCACCATGGACGTTCTTTTTAAATAACTTCTACCTAAAAATGTCTCCAGCCAGGTGGATCCAACCAGGGCATTTTGGGTTAAAGATCAAGGACCCTGCACTACAAGAGAGACTGATATCTTGCCGTTTTACCGGAAGAGATATGAAAATTGCATTTCCAAAAAATTCTAATAAAAAAGCAGTACTTTAAGACTTAAACTTAATTTTAACAACCTTTACTCAATACTTTTGTTAACTAGGTCCTATCACTAAGACTATTAGTTTTTAAATAATATCAAATATATATCCTTGTCATTTGGTTCAGTATAAGCACAATTATTTATATTTGCAATATTTTTAGAAATGTACTTTACACTTTTTCTCTGACTTGACCATAATAAACACAGTTACTTTTTAAATTAATACCAGGAAAATATGTACACCGAATATAGCTTTTAAATAGCCCAGATCAATAATTATACACCACAGTTTATATTTGCTAGTCTAAAAAAGTGACATGTAAACAGTTATACCATTGGTTTATTATAAACACAATTTATACAGGGTGTTTTGCAACTTATCCGACAAACTTTAAGGGCAAATTCTACAATAAAAAATAGGAAAAAGCTTAGATTAATTGAAATAATTATGCAATTTGTTCGAAAATAAATGGAAATTTTAAGAAATATTTTTATTAAAAAAATGGAGTGGCGTATTATTTTTTAAAAGAAATATTAACCTTAAACCTCTAATGTACGACCCTGGTAAAAAAAAACTTGAATGCCAAAAATATCTTCTGGTGCGTAGAAAGAGCCCCCAGTTTTTTTTTATATCTAAAAGGGTATAAAAGCTATTATAAAGAAACAATAATGTTTTTAAAATTTTTTAACACCATGTTTTTTAAAAACTAAGACGTTTAGAACACTTGTTTATATGAAGTTTTTTTCTATTTTTTAATTGCAGAATTAGCCCTTAAAAAATGTCAAATATGTTGCTAAGTTTCCTGTTTTCATATGACTGGATTTTTTAAAAATATTCTGTTATCATTTTTATTAACCAAACCTTGTGCAATGATAATAACCCGCAGTTTATATTTGGTAATTCAACAAAATGTCGTATGTTAACGGTTGGACCATTGATTTATTATAAAGACAATTTATATTTATATGACTCGCATTTCTTTAGAAATGTGCTTTTTACAATTGCTCTAATTGGAGTCCCATTTTTGTAAAAATATCCTCTACTAAATGTTTCTGATTTAAAAACAGTAGCCACCGATACTTTTAAACTCAATGCCAACAAAAAATACACAAAAACTAGCTTTTAAAATACGTAAGCAATGCCAGAGCAGCCGGCATAATGTCTTTTGGGAATCGACTCTGGGATCTCTACGTGAGAGTTGCAATTTCGAAATTCCCCCAAGAAAATGTTCGTGCATTTTATCGACGAAAATGTGATTTATCGTCCAGTCAATATGGCCGCTTCTTGAGGCCGGACCCATTAACGAGGTCTAAAAGCTAGAATTAAAGGCCACCAAGCTTTACGGTTACTTTTTGTGAAATTTACACCAATCTGATAAAAGATAAGCATTCATTTATGCGCCTATTTCGGATCGGTTTCGCGTGCATTAAGATATTATGCTTAGTTCGCATTGCTGTGATTAAGAATTGGTCAAAAGTATAGTTGTTAATAGTTCCGGTCGACATATTATACAGGTAGAATGTGATACATAGAAAATGTGGATTTTTATACAGTGTGTCTGATAAAGTTGAAACCATATGAATTTTTTAATTCATTTTAGGAAAAAAATATATAAAAAGTTTCGCATGGTCTAAAACCTAAAGCCGCGTCCAGACTTGCAACAATTCGCCAAAAATCGGTTTACACAGACCAACCTATTTGCGCGATCCTTTGATGCAAAAACCAACAAGATTTGAATCACCCTGAAATCATTCGCCAAGCCCTTGAAACGACGTAAATTTCGTCCAAGTCCACGTCCGCGCTATGTGGGGTATGTGGCGCGCTATTCGGCGCGGCTAATTGTTGCAAGTCTGGACGCAGCATAACATGTAATTATTATTATTATTTTTTAATCCTATACGAGACTTGTAAAAAATATGAATTTCGCCTTAAAATTTAAATACTTTTATTTCTAATAATATCAAAAATTTTTATTCAAAAAAGAATTAAGAAACATGTACAAATATGTAATTACAATTTAGTATAAAAATTCATCAATATTGAATTTAAAATATTTACCGTAAAATTGCCCAATAATTTTATTTAGGGCCATATTTCCAAAACCATTAAAGATAGACCCATATAATATGGTATTTTTGTAACGCTTTTTAAATTATCTTTTTAATGGTGTTTTATTTAAATAAAACATTCTTTTTGCCGTACCCTGTATGTTTAAAAAAAAGGGTTAAAAGATACAACTTTTACAAAATCATCCCAACAAAATGGTGTTTATATTTTTTTTGTACGGAAAAAAATTTAAAACTTAGTTTATTATGTTTCTAACGGGAATTAAAAATTATTCATCAGATTTGCATGGCCATATTTTAAAAACTAATTAAGATAGGTCCATGAAATGTGTTATTTTTTTAAAGGTTTTTAAAAGATCTTTTACATGATGAAATAATATATCGTCATGATCCTTGTGAAACCACCTAACTCCATTTTTAATAAAACATGCATTGCCATCTTAAGCCTTATAAAATAATGCTAAAACTGGCATCAAAATCATATTCTTTAATTAAAACTAAAATTAGGTAGTTTTACAGTTAATTAATTGATAAAATGGGTGTGATTTTAATGCCATATTTAGCTTTATTTTATAAGGCTAAATATGGCAATGCATGTTTTATTTAAAATGGGGTTAGGTGGTTTTACAATTAAGGGGACGATATAGGGTGTTCCATTGAAAAAATCGTTCTTTTGTCGTGCTCTGTATATCCTAAAATATAATAAAAGTCTAATAACTTATTTAAAAACTACAGAATTAGCCCAACAAATTAATATTTTTAATTATTTTGTACGATAAAAAATTAAAATATTACGGGGATGGAAATTTATATCTTGTAACAGCCAGTACATAATCTTAAAGTATTTCCATCAAAAATAAACTTACCAACCTCTAACACATGTTTTTATACTTTTTATTAAATTACGGTAATTAACAAAAACACTGATCTGCAAAAAAATTATTTTGATTTTGATGATTTTAATATGCGAATGTTCGCGAGTGCGAATGCGAATATTCGTTACATCACTACTATTTATAGTTACAAAATAAGTTCACTTAAAAGTCCCAGTTGGATAATATGGTCTATAAATGTATGTTTCTTTTGTTCAATCTTTAGAAACTACCCCGTAAAATCAACTAAACTCTGCTTAGGAAAAATGTGCAACAAATTCAGCTCTATTATTAAATTACCCATTAAAATATTAAGTGGTCGCTATAAGCTTGTAGAACGGCTGCCATCACGCAGTAATCTCGCCAATGCAAATTTCGTCCTTGTTCGTTTTTTGTCGTGTTTCCGTCGTCTCGTATTCGTGTCAGACATGAAAACTAACTCTATGAAAATCACATCTTGATACATTACACTTGTTAGACGGTTTTATTTTGCGATTTTAAAAGAAGTTTAATGCGTAACTAAGTATACTTTAACTAAAATGCCTGATAAGAATCGACGTATTTTTTGCTTGGTAATTTGCTACGGTTTTATAATAAGCCTTTTAGCGACTGAATTGCATATGCAAAACTAGATTTTAAACAATAATACCTATACATAAAAAAGACTTTATGGTAGTATTTGTATTTTAATGAGTATTAAAAATGCTTAGATTTTATATTAACTACTGATTTAAAACAATTTTAATTAGAAATTACAAGATGAATCCAACACACGAATATTTTTCTACGACTGTTAAATAAAGTAGATATTATTAATTTATTTTAAACAGGTATTATGGCTTATTACCCACGGCCATTACCCACGCTCATTACCCATATTTATTGCCCAGAGTCGTCATAAAGTGCTTTTAATGTGCATACATACCATAATTTGTATACAGTGTGTCTACATAAGTTGGTGTCATATGGAAAACTTTTTTATTATAAATTTTACGAAAAAAGTTATTCTTTATAAAAGGTTCTACATAACGATAAAACGTAGTTTAAATATAGCCTTTTTTATTCTTTTCACCTTAACGTGTTTTTTCCTGCCTAAAATTCTGATTTTATACTTGTACTCATATTAAAAGCGCACTGTAAAATGTATTAACTGCATGTTTCAGTGCTTGGACAACGTTGACGAATCAGGGCAAAATAATTTGGTTAAATATCTAAAAATCCGGAATCCTTGGTACTTTAGTAGTTTGACTATAAGCTTTTGTGGGTCATCCATACAAAAACTGTATGCACGAAATACTCACTTACCTACAGAACGATGGTAAGCAGAAGCGGCTGGTCATAATCAAATTGGTGGGTCAATTCCCGCACTATAGGTAAACTAATGTTTAAAAATGTATTTACGCCTTTTATTTTAGGTAAATAATTTATTGTTAGCGCCAGTATGTTATAAGGAAAAAATAATTGCAAGGTTAAAGTGATTTTATTGACTTTAATAATCAACAATTAAAAGAAATAAAATTATACATTGCTTGTCTAAAGTCAGAACCCTCCCTTCTAACCTTTAAATTGTTTAGTATTTTTTCATAACATTTTAAAACTCTACTTTGGCCACTATAAATTAATAATGAGTACCCGGTAAGTAACTTCGCTTACTGTAGTTTTAAACCAATAAAATACATTTTTCATTGTGGTAACTAGGCTTACTGACCTTTTAAACCAATAAAATACATTTTTTGTTTAGGTGTTTCTCTTAATTTATAGTGAACAGAATATAGTAAGACAACATAAACCAAATTGTAGGTAAGAAATAACAGATATAAATGTCAAACTGACAGCTGGACGCTATTTTGAAAAAATATTACCTTAATAAAAAGGTGTCTTCTGGCACATCCTTTTAAAATCCAGAAGGGTACTTATATCTTAGAATATAAAGTAAATACCTACCACAAAATGGCGGAACTTTAAAACTTACCTAAATACTTGATTTTCATGGTTATATTTCTGAATCTAGAAGAGTTAGATATAGGTAATGTGCTATTTCTTTAAAGCTATTTTAAAGATATTTTTATTTGTGTCCAGTAACTTAATGGACAATTTTTAAGGGATGATTATTCTTTAATAAAAGATAAATAAATTTAATTGATATAAAAGTTATGATAAAAAACGAAAATTTTTAACACCCTGCAGTTTAAAAAGTAAGACGTTTAGGACATATGTTTTTGTGACGTTTTTTTCTTATTTTTCATTGTAGAATCACTCCTTAAAGTGTGTCGGTTAAGTAACTTCCTAAAAACAAGCAAATTTTGAGTATAACATTTTTTAGTAAGGCCGGTATAACCTCAAAATGTTTCTCGAAATTCATATTTTTACACAGCCTGATCGAAGTATGCATTGTTTACAATTATATTAATTATTTAAATATGTGAGTTTATCCACTTTCCATGATTCCTTTTCATTAAATTTTTAAAACCACTTGTTTATTTATTATTCAATTGACATTTTATATTTCATTCTAATCAATGACAGTACCGACTATGTTAGGCAACACCAGATACATAAGTATTTATGGGTTGCATATAGTTATGTCTTAATGTCTGCATTGTATTCATTTTTTATATAAAATTTTATTAATTGAGAGAGACATGTGGACATGTTGAATAAAATTTTAAATTCATAACCGTTTCACCCTTGCTAACTTATTTACAGGTATTACATGTTATTTTTGTTATTTTTTTGCTATAATTAAAACTCTGTTTTATAACCGTGTCACTTTTGTTGTTAACTTATTTATTAATTTGCATATAATATATTGTTTTTATTCTTCTTAAGGCTTAAACTTTTTAATAATAAGTGTATTTTTTTATTTAAATTAAAAATTTAAAGCATTTCCCTTTATTGTTAACTTAAATATTTTAAATTTTTAAGTCAATAGATCTTGTCAATAGAATGTCTGTTTTTTTTATTTAGACATTTTCGGGTCAGATAGGGTTTATTTAAATTATTAGGTTTGGACTTAGAGTGAATGGCAAAAATTTTGTACTCTGAGTTGTCATTCAGGTTTACATATAAATATATTTTTTATAACAAACAACTCTAACCCAATGGTGGTTATGGAATAAAATTTTAGAGTACTTGGCGCTAATAAATCTCCATCGACCCACTCCCACCCAACTGTTAACCTTAAAAGATAGCGGCTTCCATAATTACCACACATAGCTGCGTTTAAAACTAAGATTGATTTTTTTTATTTTGAGTTTTTCTTTTAGTTATTAGGTACGAAAAGTATTCTTTTGATTTGCGCACAGTAAACGTAAAGTTTACGTTATAAGGTATACGTTCATAACAAAAAAACAACACGATTAATTCAAAAATTTTACGTTTCTTACGGCTGGGTCAATTTGACCACCACGCGCCCTCCCAATGAAGGCAAGGCGCGCACTGAAATGATAAGCAAGTGATGTGCGGCCAGATGGTGAGTTAATAGGGAATTATTGGAATTCATATAAGGTCTAGCAGTAATAAATTCAGCAGTATTTTGACATTACGAATGCTTAGTAGTGGTTTTAAATAAGGGAAACTTTATTAAAGTTAGTGCTAGACTTTAATTGTGCAAAAATATAGTCGGTCATTTCCCTTCCTTATTTTGACATTTGAAAAAATGAGGTTAAGGGTTAAAGTAATTTTTGTTTATATTTGTAAATTTTGTTTTTAAAAGATACTAAAATAATTTAAACTTCTCCATTTGTAACTATACAAACAAATAAATAAAATAGACTATAAATAAAAACAAATAATATTCCAGTTTTAGGTTAAAAATAATACAAGCATGTCATGTTGACCAATAACACTTCTTTACATAGGTGCGTTAAGGTTTAGAAGTAATAAAATAAGGTTTTTCCTTTAATACTGCTGGCACTATTTGCCTATTCCAATAATTCCCTAATGTCGAAAGGAATCTTTAAAAGCTGCGTAAATAAATACAGAAACGAGGATTAAATTAAAGTGTTGATGGAATGGTGTTTGGCAAGTGTGTGGCTTCATTTAGGTACCACTAGTCTTAAAATTGCTTAATTTTTGGAAGCTTTGGAGCTTATCGCTGCCGCTTGGCTACCACCTCACTGCCATTTCACTTGCTTGCCAATTCAGTGGGCGCCTAGCCTTACATTTTCGAACAATATGTATATCGAGTTGGGGGAAATCCAGGGAGTTAGAATAGATGTATTATTTGTCTCCGACAATAAGACATAAAATTTAAACAACCAATGTGCAAAGATCATATTAAAACAATTTGTGAGCAGTGCCCAGAACCAAGACAGCACGAAGAAACAGATTCAGATTAAACACGCACTCCATTTGGTTTTATACATATTTTTGGTATTATTAAAAAAAAAATTGTTTCATTTTGTTTTTTAGGCCAAAGGTGAAAATTCTGTTAGAAGGAAATAAAATGTAAAAGATTATACATTTTTTTTATTATTTTAATAATAAGGGTCTAACTACCCATTTTTGGGCTCATATGTAATAACTCAGGCAAAGTTTAAAGTGAACTTACAAAAATAAATCAGTTTTTAAGAGAATAAAAACAGTTACTTCAATTTAAATTACAATGAAATGTCTTAATACGAGTAATTTATTTCTAGGCAACTTTTTCATTTAATTAATCATGCATTTAAAACAATGTTCCCACCTAAAAATATTAAAAGTATAAAGGAAAACTAATTATTGGATATTTACGGAGTGGGGGTATATTAGACCCCCACATTTTTTTTTTTTTTTTATCTTTGGACAAACCACGAAGGCTAAAAGCCTAAATACTAACGTACCGTGGGTGTCTTAAGCGAGGTAAGAGGGAGTTTGTTGACACGGGACTTAAATACTTGAAGATTAGGGGGAAGGAAAGACCTCCGCGGGCAGCAGGTTCCACAGTCTAGAAACTCTAGGGATAAAAGAACGAACAAAGTGAGAAGTTCGGGGCCTGTCCAGTTGGACCGTATAGGGATGCATACGCGCGGAATTACGAGTTTCTCTGTTGGGAACCGTGAGTGGAGGAACTATACTGGTCAATTCTTCAGAGCAGAAGCCATGGAAGTACCTATAAAAAGCGATAAATCGCCCACAGCCCGACGATGGGCAAGAGAGGGAAGCCTTTTTGTAAGTGAAGGATCATTAATGAGACGAATAGCCCTTCTTTGAATAGAATCAAGAATGCTCAGGGTTGTTGGGGACGCCATGCCCCAGATATGAGAACAATATTCCAAGGGAGGTCGGATTTGGGACACATGTCTACTTTAGGATTAAGAAAATACTACATTAGGTATCTCTAACTTTATTAGTGTCGGTAATATGACCATCAAAATTAGGTATTCAGGTAATTATTTAAATACCGCCATTTTGTAGTAAGTAAAGATTTTTATTTTATGTCTAGGGTTATAAAGTCCACAAGAGCGCCCTTTCCATTTATATTTTCATTTAAAATGGCGCCCCACTCTCATTGTGACATTTATGTGTGTTACTTCTTGCCGAAACTTTGGTTTATGTTGTCTTACTAAAGTCCATACATTTTGGTTTTACAAAAAAACTGACCCCCATTTGCGAGGCTCAAATTTCAAGCCAAATTTACTAGTAAAATCTTCAAGTCTTGCGTCGTTTACTCGCTACAGCGTGTTTCCTAATTTCTTGCTTTTTCTTTATTCCTTTATACCTTTTTTATTTTTAAATATTTTTTATTCTGTGAAAACATTTCCACAGCAGTTTTTTTATACAGATTGAAGATATAATTTTAGTTTTTCTAGGGTTGTGCATTTTTGATTAATTTATTTATTTTTGGAAATTTTACATGAACCACCCTGTATATTTTTCACTATTAATTGGTTAAAAAATATCTTTTCAAAAATGTGTCACACTTTATATTTCTTCTCAGCCGTTTCTGAGTTAGTGCATATTTTGTCTTTTATGACTGATATTGGTTAGATAGTAGGCTATGAAAAAAATATTTATGTTTTACTTTAAACAATCTTGTTATTACTTTTGTTTTTATGGACTGCAATGACCGAAAACCATTTTTATTGATAATTTAATTACGCAAATAAGAGTAAAAATAATACAATTTTATAAGTATTTTAAATTATTTTGTTAATGTTATGCCCTAGAAACATGTAATCAGGTTTTTTAATACGTTATATTTTATGTAAAAAACAACCATTATTTTTTTGTATACAGGTAAGTAAAAGATGGCCATGAAAAACAAACACAAACTAAATTTAACCTTTTAGCTAAAAGCTTGCATTTGTTTTCCATGGTTATCTTTAGTTTACTAAAATATAAAAATAATAGTTGTTTGTTACATTAAATATTAACGTTTTAATAAAACCTTATTAAAAAGTTCCTAGGGCAGAATATTAACAAAATAATTTAAAATACCAAAAAATTAATTATTATTTAAAATGGTTTCCCGTCATTGCAGTCAATAAAAAACAAAAGTTATAATAAGATTGTTTAAAATAAACATAATTACTTTTTTATGGCCTACCATCTAACCAATATCAGTCATAAATGACAAAATATGCAATATCTCAGAAACGGCTGAGAAGAAATATAAAGTGTAACACATTTTTGAAACGACAATTTTTTAAACATTTTAATAGTGAAAAATATACAGGGTGTTCCATTTAAAATGTCAAAAAAAAGTCAAAAATGTGCCACCCTAGAAAAAAACTAAAATCATATTTGCAATCTGCATAAAAAGTTTCTAAGAAAATGTTTTAACAGAATTTAAAAATATTTAGAAATAAAAAGATAAAAGACAACGCAACAAATTAAAAAACACGCTGTAGCGAATAAACGACGCAAGATAGCGAAATGCGGTTTTTATTAGTAAATTTAGCTTGAAATTTGAGTCAGTTTTTTGTTAGACATACAGAAACATGAGTTTCCTATTAAAGGCGTCGAATTTGGCCCACTTTGTACATACGAGTATTTACCAATGCACTATGGGATAGAAAACCATTATTTTGGCCAAAAAGCAACTTTGAAATTTTAATGGCTCATGCTGTGTATTTCAAAGTAGAAACTCCAAACTACATGTACACAAAATTATAAAAGGATTTGACGACTTTTATTAGGTTATTAAGAAACTTGAAAAGGTATTTTGAGAATAATTGAAAATCATACAGATGAAAATAATTAAGTATTAAATAAAAAGGGGTTGAAGCTTTGTCGAAAAATTTGCAATAATTTATGTTATTCTTACCCATGTGAACATAAAAATACAACATTTATTTTACTAAGATTATTATTAGCCTAGTAAACTAAAAAAAGTAAAAAAATTAAAATAATAAAAGCTTTTGTTGTGTTTTCGATGCAAAATCTCGCGAAGACTCGCTACTTTTGTCAAACATTTTTTTACCATTTTCTTTATAAGTTATTGTACTAACAATTGCCTTGCTACTTTTTGCTACTTCTGAGTGTAAAAGTGTAAATACAAGTTTTTTATAATTTACAAGGTTTTCCATTTAAAAATTAAACGACACTGTATATCCTAAAAGAAAAAAGCATTTTGATGATGACGATACGGATTCTAAAAAATATACATAACAAAACAGTGTTTTCATTTATTTTTGTCGTTAAAAAATAAAGAAAGTTGGGAAGATGTAACTTTATTACGGTTTTCTTACGATTAAAAATTATTTTTCAAATTTTGATGGTCATATTTCCGAAACTAATTGAAATAGACATATCAAATGTGGATTTTTTTAGGCTTTTTAAAAGATCTTTTTGGTAGTAATATAATATACAGAGTATTCCATTTAAAAAAAGCATACTTATTGTACCCTGTACATCATATGAAACAATAATAATCCGATTACTGATTAGAAAACGACCAAATTAACCAAAAATGCTGATATTTTAGTTTATTTTTTACAATAAAAAATGATGATGTTAAGGGGGTGTAAATTTATAATTAAATCTAATAAGTTTTTGTTCCCCAAAAACCATCCGTAATATACCATTATATTTTTGTCAATATTTTTTCAGTAAAGAGCACCTTATTTTAAGTTAGATTGGTAAGTTTCAAAATTTTACCCAAAAAATGTATTTTCTATCCCATGATGCAAAGGTGCGGTTTGACCCAGAAAAGGCTGTCACCAGTCCCTGCTGGTGGTAAGTAAAAACCCTATTAAAACTAAAGAATATTACATTTATTTTCACTAACACTACAACTGAAATGTAAACATGTAGTAAAGGCAACAATTCCAAGCTCTTTTAATGAGACGTAATAAACGGCTCTTGCTCGTCTCGTATAAAAGTCCTTTTGTTTGAATTGAAATGGTAGAAAACTTGTACCTTTTAATTCTGTTACTTGTTTTTAACGTTCTAATTTTCCGCTTTTCTTTATGTTAGGGTGCATTTTTCATATACTTGTGTAAACAATATTATCAAATGTCAAAAGTTAACCTATTAGGTTTAGCCTTTTGGTTTGTAATCAAATACTTTACACATAGTGTAGCGAGTGCGAGTATTTTTGTTCACAGTAGAATTATACCTAAAAATAGTCTTTATCTTTTATTTCTTTTTTTTTTGGGTTATACATTTTTAATAATTTACCAGTAATTAAATTTGTTCAAAAGTTTTAAAGCATTAGATTTATAATTAAAATAAGAGGTTTTGTGATTAATAAATAAAAAGTATTAAGTATGGTTCTATCAAATAAGTGTAAGCTTTCAAAAATATATAAAACTTAATTAAAACAAGATTACAAAACAGTAAACACTTTTAACAATACAGCGAATCTTTAATAGTTCTTACTAAATAGGAAACTCTACAAAATAGTTTGCCTCTTGCTTGGTAAGAAAATAATATTTCACTAGATTTCGTGTCTGTTGGTTGTACAGAAGACTTCAAAAGGGACCTGGTTTTAAATTATAGCAAAAAGCAAAATTTTCCTCCTACTATTCTTTATTTAGCTACATAACTTTTTACGTCAAGAAAAAGGGCACATGAAATATTTCAATATATGTAAAACAGGATTTTAAATCAGCATAAATCCAGTTTTAATAATTTTGTTACAAGGCAAAATTGGAAATTGTTTGATCACATTATAGAATTAAGGTAATGTTTTCCTGAATTATCTCAAAATAACAAAACTTTTATATTTATTATACTTCTTTTATTTGTCCATTTATTAGTACAGAAAACAAAGGATTTTGTCTTGAAAAATTCGGTAGGAGTTTTTTTCACAAGTAGGTGCTGTATGACGTAATAAACCTAAAAATACAAAATACTTATCTACTAATATGGCGAACGAAAGTGCCGCCATCTTGCGAAAAACTCCGTACCTTCGTAGCCGTGCACTTAAAGCCCAAAAATTATTAAAACCTTAATCATAGATAATTAAATTTTGTTAAATATTTGTTTCCTATTACTTACCGTTCACGATTTATTAGATTATTATTGTTTATTTGTTGACTTTTTATCAATATCTTTTCTAATGTTGTTTCTAATTATTCATACAATAAATTGCTAGTTACTAAACTTTAAAACCGATAAATTTTTACAACTTTTATTTTAAAAATTATCCTTTAAAATAAATATTTTCCAAGTTATAACGCAATAAATTTTAAAAATCCTGTGACTGGACGGTTAACGCTATCTGGGCCCGAACACGTTATCTAACATTTGGCCAGGTATTACGCTATGCATACTTCGTACTTACTAACCTTGTACTCGGTAGTATAACATTAAACGTGTTGTAACTTTGAGAATATTAATTTTAGAAAAAAGTTTAACTAAATAAATAATAGTTTAAAAAACTAAAAAACACGCTTTTATATGCAACCGAACTAAAAATTAGAAAATAATTTTTCATTACAAAGAGTTTGTCACTTCAGAGTAAAAGCGTGGGGTGCATTTTACTATTTTTTCATAACTTTTCCCTCATAGATATTTGCAAATAGAATAATTATAACATTTAATATATTAAGCACCCCACGCTTTTATTCTGAAGTGACAAACTCTTTGTAATGAAAAAATATTTTCTAATTTTTAGTTCGATATATCAATTAGTTTTTTAAAATAAATGCTCCAGTTTATTCACTAAAAAATTCCTTCGCCATTTTGTCAAGAGACACAGAGGATCTGTAAAGGAATTTATTTATCCTGGCGGTCCTAATCAGGATAACGGGATACTGTTTTTAAATTATTGCATTGTCATCGGTCCTTGATACGTGTGCAAAGTTTCAAAGAAATTGAATCGCTGGAAGTTGGTAAAAATTAGGCTCAAAGATTCCGTTACATAGATAGATAGATAGATAGATAGTTACAACCCAAGCTAATAAAAGCGTGTTAAAAAAGTATCAATTTAAAAGTTCAATTATAAGAAATTGGTTATTTAAAGAATTATTATAAAATATATCAATAAAAGTCAATAAACAAACAGTATTAATCTTATATATATCGTAAACTGTAAGTAATACAAAAAATATTTAATAAAAAAGATAGAAAATATAATTATCTATAATAAGGTTCTTATAATTGTAGGCCTCAAATGCACGGGTACTGGTCCAAACGGTTTTTAGCCAAATTTCGGACTTCTGTTGGCCATATTTGTAAGTATTTTGTGTTTTTAGGTTTATTACGTCATATTGCACCTATATGTAAAGAAAAAATAACTCCTGCGCAATTATGTATTGTATGTATGGACAAGAGTAACTCGCCCCACATTACCTGTACTATACTCGTATATTTGACATTAATTTTCTCCAAGCACTATTTATCACTAAATAAAGCAAAAAAGTTAACAGTTTAAAAAGTAAACGTAACGTAAAAAGCATATAAACATGTTTCGTATCGCTTTAGTCCAAATAAAAGGACCTTAATACGCTACAAGCGAGTGCTGTTTGCGTATCATTACAAGCACCCGGAATTATTGCTTTTAATACGTGCTAACATGTACTGCATTTAAGTTGCGAGTTCAGTAAGAATAAATATTCTTTCGGTCTAATGAGGTTTTTCAGATCGCCACTTGCGCGACTGGGCGTGGGTAATGTAATTTTAGTTGAATAGAATTTTACGTATTGCAAAAATCTTTTAATTTTTATTAAAAATAGTTTATAGGGTTTTTAAAAAGGCACTGGCTTAGCGACCGCCGGCATTTTTGCTCAATTATAAGAAGAAAACCGCCGTCCGGCGGCTTAGGGAATCGAGTGATACATCATTTTAAAGGTCCGAACGAGTACTTTATAGTCCTAGAACATAAAGTCAATACCTTTACCTACTACAAAATGACGGTCCTTTAAAATTACCCAAATACCTGATTGGGATGGCTATATTTTCGAAAATAATAAAGTAAGATGTACTTAGTGGGGTATTTTCTTAAAGCTTTTTTAAGATCTTTTTATTGGTAATATAATATACACTTTTTATCCTACCCTGTATATTATCACTAGTATCACCATTAAAAAGACTTTTAAAATAGATTTAAGAAAATACCACATTAGGTACATTTAATTTTATTAGTTTCGGAAATACGGTCATCCCAATAATGTATTGGGGTAAAATTTAAATTACCGACATTTTGTTGTAGGTAAGGATATCGACTTTTATTCTAGCGTTATAGAGTACTTGTCAGGAGCTTTAAAATAATATATCACTAGACCCCCTTCCCGTCTAAAAATTTTTGGATGCGGGCCCTTATGGCTAGAGGGTTGAAGGAATGCCATTCAATTTTTTGTAAAAACGTTCCCTATTAATAAATATCTTCACGTGTTTCGACGATTTTCTCAAATCTGTCTCTTTTCGCAGATAACTGAGTGGTAACTTTTGAACGAATACCCTGTATAATTCCCAACGTGTCTTAAGTTAATTAATTTAAATTAAGACATTACCTTTTTGTGTGTACCCATAGGGCTTGGTTACATTTAAAATTTGTTTTTTTAGTTCACAAAAGTTTTGGTCCCGTCCAGCTAAAGATAGGAAAGTAAATCTACAACAACCATTCACCTTGTTTAGATGCCGGCATTTTTTGTCTTATCGCTACCTGTTGGCGTTATACACGCGTTAGACCGTCTCCTCTTTCCACGGATTGCCTCTTAATTTTTAATTTGGCTGAACGGGTATACAAAATATTAATTTTTGTATTTGTACAGCCAAGTGAAGAACCCACTGACGCATTTGGCCTGCTTCACAGGAACCTATTAAAGAGACTGTAACAGGTTCATGGTAAATAACACAGAAACCAGAAGAGTTCTTATAAAACAAATACCATTGTTCCACGATAAAGTATAAATCTGGTCGGGCGGTCGGTCAATGCCGTACTAAAATTGCATTCAGTAAATTCAGCGACGGCGGAGGTGTGAACCGGACAAATGGGATAATTCGGCGTTAAATCGACCCAATAATTTGGCATAGAGCACTGTGACTGTTTTGCCCTTTTGCAGGTAGTCGATGTAGAGTCGATGTAAATCCCAGAAAACGGTTGCCATCACCTTTTCAGCCGATTGGACAGTTTCTGCCTTCTTCGGAGCACGTTCGTCGGGTAAAGTCCACTGTTTGGACTGTTCCTTGGCCTCTGGTGTGTACCAATAAATCCATGTTTTGTCTACGGTCACGAAAAGACGCAAAAATTCTTTCGGGTTGCGCTTAAACAGTGTCAAAAACTGCTCTGAAGTGGTTGCGCTTGTTGCCAAAAAAACTGCCAAAAATTTCATGTAGGATATGGCCCAAGTGGTATTTTAGGACCCCTACTGCCTCAGCAATCTCGCGCATTTTTAATTGATGGTCTGCCAATATGATCATGGATTTTGACTGTGGTAGCCGTTTTTGGAGTTCCTGGGCGGGGCTTATCAAAAACCTGGGTGTGGCTTATCAAAAACCGAAGCGCGACCACGTTAAAACTAGTTAAATCAATTCCTGACGATCGCCATGAAAGGAGAAGAGTCACCGCACACAGCATTCACGGGTTTTAAATTTTGCTGCGCGACCTTTCTTCCAAAAACAAGAATCGAATCACCTACCGATATTGCTCTTTTTCCATTTTTCTAAAACGCGCAGACTCGTCCATTTTCACACACGGTCAAAACCAAAATGCAAGTACGATTGAACTGAAATTTTGACAGTAGCCGTGTACAAGAATATTCTAGACGATAATAAATTACTCTTTAGATAGTGGCGCCATCCGCCGGTAATGATAATTACTTATCGGACCGCCCTCGTAGTTACCCAATTTACAGGCTTACTTTTAATCACCTGATATATTTTTATAAAAAGAGAAACAAAGCAGTTTGGTCACTACACATTTAATTTTTTATTGAACATACAGAATTAAATCTATACACTTCATTGCTTTTGTGAAAATGGAGATAATATCCATATTTTTTGTAGCGGAAGTGTAACTAAAATGCAGAACAACTAAAATTGTATTAAAACCAATAATTCCAGGCATTTTAAATGATTCGCAACAAACGGTACTCATTTATAGCGTATTAAAGCTCTTTTATTGGATTAAAACGACACAGAACGTATAGTTTTATACTTTTATTTTAAACGTGCTTACCCTCTTTATGTTGTAGTTTTATTGTGAATTTTTAAGGTAAAATAAATGTAATAGAATATCTTTGTAAATAGACAGACAGACATATACAAAATGTAAATAAAGTCAGTATGTTATATCTTTATCAAGTTTAAACCGCTGAAAATATGATACACATTTATTTATACAGCGTGTTTTTAAAACATGTTACAAAATGGGAATTTTTGTATCAATAATTCTACGAAAGAGTGTGTTTTTTTACTTTTTGCAAACTACAGGGATAATATCTTTTATCTTTTAAAGTCAGAGCATTTCTGAAGTTCTATTTGGTTTATGTCGTAAGAAAATTTAATGGTGTTATTTTTTGAGTAGACGACATTGAAAGGCATTTTTATATTTAAGTTTAGTTTATTTTCATAACAACATTGACATAACATCTACATCATCCTGCAGAAAAAACACAATCCTTATAAGTGTCAATTTGACGATATACTTTATATCATCAGCATTAAAAAATCTGTTGGATTTAATGTTCACAAAGACGTTAAAAAATAATGGTTCAAGGAATGAAACCGGCGGCACTTTTACCCAGAGGTAGCATATACAGGGTATCCAGTAACTTAACCGACAAACTATAGCTGGTGATTCTACAATGATACAATTTTATGAACATATGTCCTAAACGTCTTAGTTTTTAAACCACAGGGTGTTAAAATTTTAAAAAATTATCGTTTTTTTATTGTAACTTTTATACCAATTCGAATATTTGTAAATAATTTGGAAGACATCTCCTATGCATCAAAAGACATTTTATGACATTAAAGAAAAAAAACAAATTTTCACCAGTGTCGTCCATAAGGGGTTTAGGGTAATCACTTTTTAAGAAAAAAATGTTACGCCACTGTTTTTTCCAAAATAAAAATATTTTTTTATCCTCGTTTAGTTTGGAAGAAATTTGATCTCCTGACCCTTTTTTGTTTGATGTACGGTTTTCGCATAAATAAACAAAAACCATTTCTTGGCATGGCTAAATCCCAATCTAATTTAAGAATAAATAACTTAAGTTATTTTTTCTGTAGAAAATAATATTAGCAATACAAAATGACCATGGTTTTTGTTTTTTTATGAAAAAACCGTTCATTAAACAAAAAAAAAAATCAAGAGAATTAATTTGTTCTTAACCAAACGAGGATTTAAAAAATATTTTTATTTTAAAAATGCAGTGGCGTACCATTTTTGAGCGACACTGGTAAAAAAAATTCCGGTATGTCAAAAAATGTCATATTATGCATAGGATACGTCTTCAAAATTTTGAAAAAACATCTTAATTGGTATACGAGGTATAATAAAAAAACCATAATTTTTTAAAATTTTAAACTTCCTGTAGCTCCAAAACTTTGACGTTTAGGACATATGTTCATATAAAGTTTTTTATTATTTTTAATTATAGAATCACGCCTTAAAGTTTGTCGGTTGAGTTACTGGACACTCTGTATAATTTTAGATTCAAAATCACGGTACTGTACAGTTAATTGTCTGTCAATTTATTATGATTTCAAAAAAGTAGTTACTTAGCATTTTTTGTAACTTTGTCAGTAAAATACCATGGTCAAGCTGATTAAACTACTTAGAAAAACCTATGTAAATAACATCCACCTGTACCAGACAACCACTATCAAGTCTGTTAAAAATATAATATTTAATTCTTATTAAATTTGTAATTCCTAAGCGATCAGAAAAAAACCATGTTGTTCATTAATTATGTTTTGTTTAATATGGTTAAATATAATTTCATATAATACTAATGCCTTCTAAGGTCTTTAAGAAAAAACTACATTTATTACATTAAACTTTATTGTTTATGGAGATAAGGCCATTTCAGTATGGTATTCAGGTAATAATTAAATTACCGCCATTTTGTGTTGTGTTGTTTTAGTATCACTCGACCCCTCTTTTCTTTTAAAAAGATATTTCAAAACAGCGCCCAACTGTCAGCTTGACATTTAGAGCTATCATTAATATGTCAAAAAATGCTTTAGGACCTTACTGCATACGTCGTGTCAGCCCAATGCTTTTAATTGCGTTTCAGTGTTTTTAATACTTGCAGGTAAAGATTAAACAAAGAACGTCTGTATATAAACTTATCCCGATAGGATGACGCTGCGTTCTTTCCCTTTCCATTATTTGGACCGTACTCTTTCTACGCATTGGAAAAAGTACCTATGAGCACTTTAAAGTGACACGACGTGTATCTTTATTTTGATGCTGCCATCGGCATCATCTAAAAATAGCTGTTCTTAGACAATGAACTCAAATGCTCCGTTTTGGAAAATCGTATTCTCTAAAACAGTTAAAGGAATAAAAGGGCATACGCTCCATGACATTTAAGGACCTACTAAAAGGATTTTATATTCTAGGAGCGAGTGTATTTTATAACATATCATTAAAAGAAGAAGTTATTGCTTTTAATGTCTGTTTACACGTCCTATGTTTACGTTGCAATTTGCAACGAATAAACACTCTTTAAGTTTAATGAAATTTCTACAATTTGACATAGGTTTTACTTCGAATATTTCAATAAAATTTATTGAGGGCTAAAATATTTTCTTTTCTAGGTTAATGGTTAAAATGGTGAAAGTTAAGAGTTAAAATGTCATAAGAGGGCAACTAAAAGTCGTCTAGTTACTTTTAATGTATCAATCAACATATTTTGGTAGCTTCATAGGTTGAACGTAATACCCTGATATGGTTTTAAAAATTTTAATTTTTGAAAAATGTTTGGGTTATTATAAATTTTGAGTACTCTTTTTGTAAATTACAATATATTAGCGCTTGCTGGATTTCCATGAAAATTCCACACCACTATTTTTTCAAATGTGTAATTTTACTTACCATGACACTCCAAGTATTTTTCGAAAAATTTTATTACCTGGGGTACCCGGGAGAAAATTATAGTAAACATTTTTTGACATAATACTTGAAATTGTTTTTATTTTAAGCCTATCTTTTACATACATAAATAAAGAAAATGGTTTTTGTACCAGTTGTAGTATCTTAGACGTACCATAATATTAAATAATGTAGGGTCCCTAAATTATATTTGTATGCAAATATAGTTAGTAAAATAATATCTCAGGACTAGAGTTAGGTTTGCCAGATGTCCGGTTTTCGACCGGACAGTCCAGTTTTTCTGATGTCTGTCTGGTCGGGAAAATCTGAGCGAATCGGACAACATAATGTCTGATTTTTTCTTCGACTTGAATAAAACATGTTATAATTTAGAAAGACATGTTTTATTCTTTATTATGCAATACCACACTGAGTAAAGTAACTTTTTTACACTTTGAATTAGTGTTTTGTTTCCATGTCTACTTCAATAAACTTAAATATCAATTTATGCAATGGAACAGTAAACGCGGCATCAACTGAACCAAACGATCAAGTTACCTTTGATTTCGTCATTATTTCTTTCAGTTTATGTGTCACTAGTTTTAAATTTGATAGTTTGCGAATAGATTAAATAGAAATTATTTAAAATTAATAGTAATAATGAATTGGGATGACTAAGAAATTGAATTAAATAATTGAATAGGAAGGAGTTTATACTGTTTTAGTATTATTTCTACAAAAGTAAGTACACAATTTTCTAAAATTAAATCATAACGCAAAGTTATGAAGAGAATCATTATTATTTTTTTAATAAGGAGGCTTTGATCTTTAAATAAATAAAACATGTATAAACTGGTAACTTGGGAAATTTTTATACGGTCGTAGAAAAATATAGTATGTAACACATGCATAAAGTGTCTTGGGATTGCCATTTGTAAAAAAGTATCACTTTGTGCACTTGTTACATAAATTACTATTTTTAAACGAGTGTAGTAATATACATTTAATAAAATTTAAAGGAATATACAATGATAATGTCCGAAATTATATAAATTTGCAACTACAATGATTGGTGAAATGAAAAATATTTATGTTACATTTTTAAAGCGCGTGTGTGAGACATAAAACCTAAAATAATAATGTTTAAAACCAATTTGGTGTGATATTTTCTTATTACCGAATACCACACGTGCTTAAATTATTTTGGGAATTTTTTTCTTTGCCACGAATATTCTAAGAAAATTCTAATTTTATTTTTTTAAATATTTGTGGCTTTTAAAAATTTCCAGAAATAAATTAAATACCAGTGGTATTATAAGTAAAAATTGGTTTGTGTGCTAAAGAATAGTAGAGAAACAGAAAAAAATATTTACGTAGTAAATTCTTGTAAATAATAAAGTTTTTTAATAAACATATAATAATTTAGCTAACTTTTTGGTGTTGTATTCTTTTTATAAAAATATTCGATAATCTATTAACTACATGATGTTAACATTAAGGGAATCAAAGGGTCATTTAAGGACCTATAAAAAGGGTTTTACATTCTAAAAGCGAGTGTACTTTATAACATATCCTTAAAAGCAAAAGTTATTGCTTTTTGTGTCTTAAAGTAAAAGACCGTGAGCAGCAGACCTTCGTCATTTTGTAAAAGCTAAAGTTTGTCAGCGCATGCTCGCAATATAGGTAGAAGCTATGGAAGAATATGAAGTTTGACTTATAGTTGCTTTGGCAGGTAGCAGGTACCAAAGGTTAATTAATTGAAACATAACTTCTGTCATTTCGTAAAAGTTGAATTTTATATTTGTTACTTGGGTACCCATTAGCAGATATTTTTCCAGTCGGCAAACAGTTTTAACCCTTTGGCAGACAAATATTTTTGTAGGGCCTCATGGTCCGATGAAGTTCAATATTTGTATTATTTTACAAGATATGACAAAGATTCCTATATACCAAGTGTAGGGTTTCTAAATATAAATGATAAATACAGAGTGCTCCATTTTTTTGTTAACTAAAGTCACAACAATACATTTTTTTGGGACACTCTGTATACATCGGAATATTTTTAGCACATACCTATTTAAAAATCTTACAAATCTTGTATAAGACTTTTGTTTGTTAGATTATAGAAATATTGGACTTTCTCGGACCATGGGACCGCTCCAAAATGTTTGTCTGCGAAGGCGTTAGAACTGTCAAAACTGTCTGAGGACTAAAGAAATATCTTACCCAAATAACATACACAAAATTCAGCTTTTACAAAATGAAAAGTTAAATTTTAATTTATTAACCTTTGGTACCTGGTACCTGCCAACGCCACTACCAGGGAAACTTTATGGTCTCCCCATCGCTTCTACCTATATTAGAAGCATGCCCTGACAAACTTTTAGCTTTTACAAAATGACGAAAGTCTACCGCTTACAGGCTCTTGGACTATCTGTTAAGACGTATCGTTGACGTACTATGTTTACGTTACAATGTATTTCAATGTACAAGAAGAATGAAAGAACCCCGCGGAAATCAAATGTGAAATGGGTTTCAGTCAAACTTTTTTAAACTAATTGATTTAGATAGTTTTTGGTCAGTAAATAAAAAGTGTCCATGGTCATTAGGTTCAAAAAAGTCATGGACAAAAGTCATAAGCTATTAAAAGTTCTTAATTCAATATTTAAATACCTGTAACTGCCTTAGTGGAATCTTTCTCTCTCGGTTTAACCGGAAGTACCTTGAACTCTTTTATTTTAAGTACAAGTGCTGTTTTTTTGGTATCCTTTATTAAATTATCTTTTTAATGATATATCATACAGGGTGTTTCTTTTATATTGGCGGCCAGAGAATACTTAAAGAAAAAACAACTATCAATATTATGTCTGATTTCTTTTTTTTTTCTTTGGTAAGTAGGCTGTGGAAACAAAGGATGACCTATTTTACTTTCAGAGGTAGTGATAGTGATATATTCCATTTTTCCTAATTTCATAATTTTGGATTGAATTGTAATTGATAAGAGAAAATTCTGGATTTTTCAAGCATTTTAAATAGAATCATTCCTATTTTATTTTATATTTTAATTCTACACCAAAGTCTTTTATAACATATTTCAACTTATTGTTAATTTTCAAGATGGCGGCTATAGATCATTTATTTACGACATCCAAATCACAGAATTCATAATTAAATGATCTATGGCCGCCATTTTGAACATAGACAATATGTTGTAATAATATTTTATTTGAAGGAGACTAAAATATAAAATTAAATAGGGATTTTGGTATTTAAAATGTTTGAAAAATCTTGAATTTTCTCTCATCAATTACATTTAAATCTAAAATTATGAGATGTAAGTAGCTTATTAAGGAAAATGGAATATATCACTATCACTACCTATAAAAGTAAAATAGGTAATTTTTTTGTTTCCACAGCCTTCTTACCAAAGAAACAAAAATCAGAAATAATATCAATCGTTGTTTTTTTCAAAGTATTCTCTGGCCTCCACTTTAAAAGGAAATACCCTGTACGATATATTATTAAAAAGAGAATTTTATAAAACACAAATATATAAAAAAATAGCACTTATATTTAAAATATAAAAATTCAAGATACTTCCGGTTAAACCCTGTAAGATTAAGGTTATAATTACACACAAAAATGTCAATTTATGCTTTTATTATATCAAAATATTTTTAAATATTTTCCTTAAAAACTCAAAAAGAGAGAGAAAGATTACACTAAGCCAGATGCAGGTATTTAAATATTGAATTAAGGACCTTCAATACCTTATAACTTTTGTCCATGAGTTTTTAAAACCTAATAGCCATAGACACTTTTTATCTACTGACTAAAACCTCGCTAAATCAAGTGGTTTCAAAAAGTTTGACTGAAACCCATTTTCCATTTGATTTTCGCGGGGACCTTTCTCCAATTTGACATACACACACACGTCAAAAAATTTAAATGTGAAAGGGGGTCAAATAGTACATTATCTTAAAAAAGTTTTTAATTCTTTTTGTTAGCAGACTTTAACTTTTTAAAGTAGGTTTAGTGGGTTCCGAGAAAATGTAATTTAAATAATAACCTGGTTTTTTAGCCCCGCTATTTTTTTTTTAAGATTTTAGATTAACGAAATAAAATTTGGTACTTAGGTGTATCATCTAAATATGCAATATTTTATGGATTCAGTTGTTTTTTTACTTCCGGTTTAGCCGGAAACGACCCTAACTTTATTATTTAAAATGGAACATCCGGTATATTTTTATTTACTTGAATAGAAGACGTTATTCCAAGTACTATAACACTATTAATTTGCTACTTTTTTACATCTAACGTATAAATATTTTTAACTTTTGATTTAATTTGCCATTAATACGATAAAACCGTTAATTTTGGCCCTGTGATTTACCTACGTACCAGTATCATATAATAATATATAATATCTAATAAGAAATTTATTTTCAATGCAATGTAAGTCATATGGCAATTTCAGGAAATTTCTTGTCTATCGAGTTATAGAGTAAAGGTACAGGCACTTAAAGTACATTTTCTCGGAAACTACTTAATCAATTTTTAAATACTGAAGTCTGTTGAAGAGAAAATTCAAAACCTTTTAAGATAAGGTACCTCTTGACCCCCTTTTCCATTTAAACTTTATGACGTTTGTGTTGTTAGTGAGGAAATAAACTTTAACAAGTAAATTTTGACCTAAAAATGTGTCCCCCTAAAATTAAAAACTTACGTGTTTCAGGATTCTTTTATAAGTGTACAAAAAACCGAATTATAGGGAATGGCTCGTTTTAATTGAAGGGCACTGTATAAACAGTACTAACTATTTTTTTCTGTTCCGCTAATAGTCAATTTTTAGTGAACCGCTTAAGAAATTTGAGTTAAAAGTACATCAAAGCTTTATAAACAGGTCAGTATCTTTACAAAGCTTAAAAAAGAGGTAAAGAAATGCATTTTAGCCAATTTTTACTAGAATTTAAGATATTTAAACTCAGATCAATGTGTGAACAAAATCACAAAGTGAGTTGATCATTGCGAACCTACAGATCATTTGAACTTATAAAATATTTTACAAAATTCCGCAGCAAATAAGTTTTCAAGATATAAAGCAAATTTAAAAATTGAATATACTATAATTTAAACTATTTTTTTTGGCTTAGTGATTTTTTTATATTTTTATGACGCATATATGTCACAAATGACAGATCAATTTGTTGTGATCAAAAAATGAATAGGTCGTAATATATGTATTTTTTATGACCAGATCACTGAACAAAATAATGAAGAAAGTAATGTCATGCACCAGGACTCCTTAATAAACTTCCCTTTACGGGCTTCCGACCAAACTCTGCGCATGGATCTCTAGTTTTTTCTAATCGACCTATATCAGATATTGTAGATGGTCACTCTCTAAGCTTTTACCAAATTAATGCTGGGGTACCTCAGGGCTTAGCACCTACTGACATCGAATTTATTTTTTCTTTATATCAACGACCTTTTCTTTTCCACAAAAAATCCATTCATAGTTTTGCTGACGATAGTACTCTCCACTCCAGTTTTTAGGTTCCCAAACCAATCTCTAAGCCTGACTTAAAAAGCAATCGCAGGGGGATGATATCTTTTTCACAGAAATCTAATATTGGATTGCCGCGCTAAAAATCTCGTTAAATGTAACTCATCCAAAACATAATTTTTTTCCATGTCGCGGCAAAAATCATCAAATACTCATCCTTTACTTATGAGCGGCCAAACTCTGCCAAGCAGACACATTTAATTTTGTGGGAGTCACATTTGAGAATGAGCTTAACTGGCAAAAAACATTATATCAATACATATTCATGAATTCTATTCTCTAGCAAAAATATTTTTCCACATCTAATTTATACACCGTGCATGCATCCCAACCTCCTTTGGAATATTTTTCTCAAGTCGGGGAAATGGTGTCGCCCACAACACTGAGCATTCTTGATTCCAACTGGACAGGCCCCGAACTTCGTACTTTGTTTGTTCTTGTATTCCTAGAGTTTCCAGAATGTGGAACCTTCTGCCCGCAAAGGGCTTCCCTTTCAACATTCGTAGACTGTCCACAGATAAAATAGCTATTTATAAACCAAGGGCGTAAAATAGCACTTTTACGCCCGCGGCCGAAAGTTGTTTTCCGAGCTTTGCGGGAGCAACAATCAGCTGTGGGCATTAAAGTGCTTTACGCCAGAGGTGCAAACAATATTTTTGTACGACTGAAATTAATATTCACAAGACTTTTCTGTAGTTATTTTTCTTTATTTTTGTTGTATGTAGATTATTATGATACATCAAAGAGAACCTGTAGGAGAAAATTTGCATTTATTAATAAATTGTAATCAGGATACTTTTACCATTGTTGAATTAAATAAGTTGTTGTTTTACTAAAAAAAGTCATTATTTAAATTTATTATTGTTTTATATATATATTTTTTATTTTTTTGCCCTAGGGCTTAAAAGTGCAATTTGCAAAATAAAACGCTTTTAAATGGGAGCGTAAAATTGTATTTTACGCTCGGTCGTATAAAAGAAAATATATGTTACTTCAACATTTTGTAACAAAATTTTTTTCGACGCTACTGACCTAAAAGATGGTAAAAACAACTTTTATGGAAAACTATTAGGTATATTACCTAAGATCTTTAACTTTTAATATTTTAAGCGATTTAATTACACGGATGTAATTATTTGGGTAGTAACGTTCAGTAAAACCTATTAAATGTTTATTAAGGAAAACACGACAACTTTAAAAGGCTTTTAACATTTTTGGAATAAAAAGTGTAAGTAAAAGATTTTTAGGTCATAAGATTTTTTTTGCAGTTTAAGTGTGGTCACCTTTTTATTGGTTCACATTTAAAGTATTTTTTGTTTTATTTGTACAGTAACATATAAATTACGACATTAAAGAAGTAAAACAAGTTAAAACAATAAAATAAGCAAGAAAATAAAACGGTGTACGTTTTAAGTCGTGTAAATAACAAATTAAACGACTTTTATAAACTACGAAATAGTACTTTTTTGATTTTTAATTTTAACATAACAGCAAAAAGTAAGGGTTTTTAAATTAATACTATGAGAAAATAGAATTTATGTTTTTAATCTCAAAAATTAAAATATATTAACTTATTAGATCAAATACGGGTTATTTAAAATATTTTAATTGTGTTTTTTTAACATCAAATAGAAGCGTAGAACAAAACAAGTCCAAAACATTAAGGGTATGGTCAAAGTTTAGTATTATTTGAACGGTACGCGAAAAAAAACGAAAATATCAGGTAATTTTATTTTTAGTCTTGGCATCACAGCACGTACCATCGTGCCGTAAACTGAAGCATTAAAATTTAGGTAGAAAACTATCTCCCGGTCTATTGTAAATCGCATTTCTTATATTAGGCAGGCGGAACATGCTGAGGGAGTACCGCTGCTCATGTAGACATCAAATTGGAAGGAGCCTGTAGGAAAACAGCTTCATCCAATTTCATTGTCTATATGGATAACGGTATTCCGTCAGCGTCCCTTCGCACATTGCGTCAATATGTGGACAAAAATGCCGAAATTAATATTTTCATAGTTAGGGTTCACGCGTTAAGAGGCCACCGAAGTCATCATTTTCTGCGAAAAATCTCCTCTTATTCCCTCATCACGTATTTATTTTTTTAAATCTTTAAAATGCCTACTTCCTAGGTACTAATACGAAGCCCTCAAAACCGCGATTAAAAGAGAGATACAGAAGATTTCGCGTAGATAATGATAATGTCGGTGGCTTCTTTACTAAACGCGCGGACTTTACTTAAAAGGCCTGTATTTTTACTTGCAAATAACCAAATAATAACAAGGTAACTCTTTTTTTCCTTTTTACTTTGTCAATAAAGAAATATGCAGCTCTATATGTGGTTCTTTATATAAAACAGAAAAGTGCCTTGCCATTTGATTTTTATTCTTAAGTTCAGAGGTTAACAGGTTAACCACAAATAGTGTAAGAAAAAAGTGTTTATTGTTTTTATGGCTAATAATCTAAAAGGGTTGTATAAAAAAATAATTTTATATGTACTATTTTTATTTTTGAAATTATATCGTTTTAAAATCTGTCTTGCAACAAGCTTAAAAGCAAACAAAGTTTAAGATTTAAAATGGGTTTTCAAAAATAAGTCGAAAACCGTATTTCTGTTTTTGGGCTCATTTTACTTGTAAAAGAGTAAGCAAATATTTTTGTAATAATTAGCTGCAACTATTTGCAACTTTATATAAAATTTAATGTTTATTTATGAGAGGTCCTAAAACAAAAAATAAAAAATAAAAAAACACTTAATTTACCTAAACTTTGGTAGTTTAGATGTTATTTGTATTTAACTTAGTATTTGTTAATGTTGTTATGTAATTGTAAGTTAGTAATAAAGAAAGTAATTTAAAATAAAATTAATAAGTTTATTGAGTGATTTAGAAATGTGCAATCTAACGAATTTTATTTATTTTCTCGAAAACTAATCAAAATACGAATAATATTAAAGGACAAAAAAGTTGTAACTTTATTTGCCTACTCTACGATAGGCAATTACAGAAGAAATATTAAAGTCAGTTGCGTACATTTTTTGCCAGAAATATTCGTTAAAGTGCCGGTAGAGACGCAACTGGACCTAAGAAATTTAAAAAGTCAGAGCTAAAGTAGCTCCTTAGTTCTACAAATACCATTATTAAATTGCATTCAAATTGAATAAAGGATATTTACGATATTTTTAAGAATCAAATTAAAAAAAAGGATGAACGCCCTGTATCTCAAAAACCATACAATTTCTGACCTATGTTTATATAAACTTTTTTCCATAAAATTAGCCCATAAATAAAATCCAAAATTTTTACCGCAACCCTGTAAATTCTTGTAAATTGACTTCTATTTTTTAATTACCCTGTATAATAACATTGCAGTATTGCTTTCTGCATATGCAGAGCATGGTACCCTACTAAATTATGTATAATAACAAAACTTTTTAGTGCGATAAGACTGATACGATTCCCGTCCCGTAATCCCTATCTCTCAGTGCACTGTGCGTCGGCGGTCGCTGGGAAAACTTACCTTAACTTTAGTAACATCAAAATATAATACTTAAATAGACTAGAAGATAAAATAGTATATTACATTACAAGTGTGGAAAATGACTAATTTCACACGAGTGGGAATACGACAAACCCACGAGTGTAAGAAAGTCATTTTCACACGAGTACTGTACACTATTTTTCCTACGACCACAAATTATTCACCAAAAAATAAATAAATGAAAGTTTGTCTGTTCAGAAAAAATAAAAAACAATTGAGAACTTTGCAACACTAGGGTGATATTTACTTTGCAACACTAGTGTGATATATACTTTTCCTCACTGCTATATTATACTGTTTTGACAATATTTTTACATCGAAAATCACCTACCTAGAAGCATTATATAACTTTTATCATTTTGGAATTTAAAAAGGCCCTCACTTAATAAAAATTGTATGGTTTTGTTAGGTAATAACGCTAATAGTTTAATACGGTTTTCTGCTATTATAAGTGTTTTTAAAAATTTATCGATTCTTACATATTTTAGACACTCTTCTAAATAAAACGTAAGTGGTGCATATCCAAAATATTCCGTTTTTTAAAAAATATCAGTAAATAAACTTACGGGACCGGGGAGTGAAAAGGGGTGCTGGGTGGGGTAAAATTGGTAAAACGAGTTAATGAAACTGAACATCACATATAAAATTAAGTAAAAATAACTGTTTTTCCTCATATTTTTAAGAAAAAATATAAAAATATGAAAATTGTAAATGCATAACCTAAAGTCCTAAAAGTAAAGAAAAACGACTACCAAACGTCAGTTACCATGCAAAATATGGAAAGCATTTGGCAACGTCGGAAGGGTCTGATTCTATTTATGAATGGATAAAAGAAAGTGGATTCATAAAGTGTGTATTAGCCTTGGGTTTAATTAGGGATTAAAAAAAAGATTTAACTAGTTGTTTGAGTACACAAAGAAAGAGAGGACGGAATTTGATCTATAGGCTTTTTTTCTCTGGCGCTTTAGGTCGAACGGTCAAGCGGCAAGGCTGCCTCTATAAAGTACGTGCTCAAAGGTAGAAGGGAGATTTTTAATTTGATCTATTTACCTGACAACACTGTGCCAGTCAGTGAAAGTTGTTTTTGTGGTTATGTCTATTTTTGTTTATGTTTTTATTTTTTCGTAAATTTTAATAAATATAAAATAAGATGATTTTCGCTAATTTGGGTTCTACCGTTTAAGGTAAATAAAAAGTTTTTTTTACTGTCACTACAATAAATATGTCACTTGCAAAACCAATAGCAGTTTTTAGAATGACATCATAATATGTATCACATCAGTGTTGTAAAGTACTTTGCAACACTAGTGCTGTAAAGTACTTTGCAACACTAGTGTGATATAACGCATTTTCTATGCATGAAATCAGTGTGCTATTTGCTATTTTCACAAGTGGTCGTAGGAAAAATTAATAAACTTTCTTTCTACGGTCTTTCAATTAAACTCTGGGTTTGGCTCTCTATTTTTATAATCGACGTATATTATCAGTCATTGTGGATGGCCACTCTTCAAACTTTCACCAAGTGAATGCTGAAGTGCCTCAAAGCTCTGTACGGGTATCAACTTTGTTGCTTCTCCTTTTATTTGTAGTTTCGCTGATGATAGTTATTACTCTTTCCACTTTCCCAAACCCATTTCTAAGCCTGATCCATAAGCACGCGCGGGGCGATGTAATTTTTTTTACAGGGCACCAATTTAATATTGGATTAAAGCGTCAAAAATCTTGTACAAGTTAATACATCCAAAACACAATCATGTTCCTTGTCGCGAAAACTATCGTCTTATATTCAGCCTCTATTTTTTAGCCATCTAGTTCTGCAGAATCACATTTGAGAATAACCTTTACTGGCACAAACACATTATATCTGCAGCAGGTTTAAAAATGCTTGAATTTCTTTTTGAGCAAAAAAAAACGTTCGAAATTATACACTTTATTCGACCTCTCTGGAATATTGTTCTTATGTCTGGGAAATGGCGTCCTCCTTAACCCTCAGCATTCTAGATTTAAAGAAAAGCTTTTTGCATTAGTAATGGTCCTTTGTTATTCCTAGAGCCTCTAGAAGGTAGAATCTAATGCTCTTCCCTCCAAATCTCTAAATATTTAAGTTCCGTGTTGACACACTCCTTCTTACCCAGCTTAAGACACTCATGGTACGTTAGTATTTAGGTTTTTAGCCTCCATAGATTGTCCATAATTTATTTATATTTTTATGTAACTTTTGAAGTATATCCGAAATATATAGTTTAAGGCCTAAATGTTGTGTTTCCTAATACTTGTATTTTAAATTTCCAATAAAAAACAAACAATTAATCTTACATAACTGACATCCTTTTAAAAAGCTCATAACAGAAAGAAAATTGTATGTTCTAAAGTAAATTAAACAAAAACTCTTTATTACATTACGATCCTTAATAAAACAAAATGGCACAATAAAGCGTATGTTTCGCCACATTAAATTTTATCTATAATGTCGTCTGCGGACTGAAAATGATGCCTTATAGCAATATTAAAAATTGTTAACAACATATGGCCAGACACGGCAACGGCCATTTTGTTTCTTGTAGAAGGATGTAAAAACAAATGAGCTTTATAAAAGACCTCTAATGAAACAGTGTATATGTGAGTTTATTATGATATATTGCAGTGGTGTACGGAATTTTATATTAGAAAATGCAGCTGTTTTAAAATGCAATTTGATAAAGGCGCAAATAAATTGTAGGTTTATTTTTTTATTACCAAAAAAAAATCAGCATTTGTGATTGATATTAAGAAGCATAATGTTGCAATTTAGTTAATCAGCTAATAAAAATGGGTATCTAGGTCTTATTTGACGGAGAATATTAATAAAAATCAGCAGATTTTTGATTTGTGTTTCGGCTAGAAATAGGCACTTACAAAAATAACCCATTACATTTCAGAGAACGATTATTAATTGGGTTCGATCATTGCATCATAGTCTAACAACCTAAATAAGACAAAGAAAGGCTAACAGTCAAAACGTTAAGACTAGTTTTATGAAAAGCCATCGGAAGGGGGTTATGGTTTCTTTATTCTGCTCCGCTTAACAGTTTTATTTAATTTTGAATTTCTTTCACTTGTGTGTTCAGTGATTTTGTTATGAAGGATTTTTGTTAAATAAGTGTTTTTTCTGTTGGTGTTGTTTAGTTGTTTTTTTTTCATGTTCTAATATTAGGACTCAGGTACTTGTCTGATTACAGTGTATTTAAACCATCAACCTCCCGCGGACTTTGAGAATCAACAGTTACTAACGAGCAGAAATATTAAATTGATCGCCACATTTAGTCAATCCGCTGATGAGATATGGAAAGAAAATAATAAGAAACACGAGAACAAGGTCGGTATGGATACGGACAGATTACTCTGTAGAGCACTTCGAGTATTGAGTAATTCTATGTAAAGCGGGCTTAAGACGGGTTCGCAAGGTTAACGGAATCTTGTCCTGTTCCCCTAGACAGACCTTTAGGCACTACTGGTCGGAGCCAGACATACTCTGTATGTGCTACTCTGTGCATTAGAGAGATATGGGTACTATAGTTACCGCCTACGTTCGTTATTTACGTAAGGCGCTATTTAAATACCGCATACGGTATTTAGTGTTTGTTTTTAGAGATATGGAAGACGCCGTATTACGAACGGTTAATTACACCTGTTTGCGAATTTACAAAATTAAAAAGCAAATGATCCTTTAATGTACGAATACTTAAGTTTTTCCCGTTATTTTAAACACATTTTACTGTAAATTTTCCCACTTTTCCAGATGACTTTTGACTAAGACATTCTTTCAGGAAGCCAGGTCATTATCGGCCGACAATCTTAACCTTTTCGTTTCTTTTCCACCTGCAACATTTATCCAAAAATAAAAAAGCAAGACTTTATCAAAGATTAGTAGTGTAACTTTACTCCGTGGCTATATTACAAAAATATTTGTAGAAATCGTCGGAATAAATAATATAACCTTAAAAAATAAACAAAGAAAAATATTGTGCGCATGGCAATTCTATTCGCTATTTTAAATAGCACGCGTCGTTATCAGCCCGCAAATTACTCCATGCGGTAACGTAATTACCACCAGCAGCAGTAAAAATCGAATCGCGCATAACTTAACTGTCATAATAGTGCTTACGTTAATACCGCATAACGTTACAGCACCACCCATATCTCTCTATTATCATACCAGTGTCATAGTTGTGTTTTTTAAAATTTATGATACGTTTTGGACCCTGGTAAAGGTATATCAGTTTCTAGATCAAGAAATGCAAGGAAGAAAAGTGCAAAATATAAAGCATATTGTTTGATGTAAGATATTGGAAAAGAGCTACTAAAGACTGGCATTTTTGTTTAATTTTTGGTTGCATATATGCAATAAACAATGTACTCTGTGAAGTGATAATAATAGAAAATGGAATAATTATAATAATATTTAAAATAGAAGAATAATTACATTTTTCAAATTTATTGCAAATCTTTTAATTAAACGGTTTTACTTAGCTTGACCGGTTAATTTATTATTATTTGGTATTTGTTATTTATTTGGGTCAAATCTAGTAACTGGGATTTGCCCCGTTTTCTGACAACCGATTGAGCTGAAATTTGGTACACGCTCGTAATCTTCATAAGAATACAATAAAATACCTTCTTTATGATTGTAAATCTAAGATTGCCGCCTATACAAAATGGTTTATTATATATTACTTCTATACAACCTCGATATGGGTATAAAATAAAAGGGCTTGATTGGTAGAATAAAGCTCACTAGAAAAAAAATCCAAGAGAGCCGCCTCCACAAAATGGCGGATTACATATTTTTTCCACAACTACCCTAATATGGATATCAAATGAAAGGGCTTGGTTGGTAGAATGGATCTCACTATAAAAAAAAATCCAAGATGGCCGCCACCACAAAATGGCGAATTAAGTACATATTTTTTAGCTTTTGGTATAATAAAACCGTTTAACATAAATACATATTTTTACATAATTTATTTAATACAAAAAAGAAGTTTTTATTTTACCTAAAATATTAAAAAATACTTACAAATATACTAAGGCAATTAGGAATAAAGTGAAACCTGCAACAGCTTCATATGTTATACATATTTATAACTATTCTTCAGTTACGCGTTATACAAATATTTCCTACCTATTTAGGGGATTTTAGTTTTATTTTCCACACATAGTGCGGCAAAGCGCTATGCTCGAAGAAAACCTACTATTTTAGCTGGGAAAAAAATAAAGAAATGCACTGTTTTCTTTAATGGCGATACTTTAAAAATTACCTAAATACCTGATTTTAATGGCCATGTCCGAAACTACTAAAGTTAGATGTATCCAATGTGGTATTTTTCTAAAGCTTTTTTAAAGATTTTTTATTGGTAATATAATAAACAGGGTGCCTTATTAAAAATATATTTTTGTCCTACCCTGTATATTATCGCCAGTATTACAGGGTACAGTTGGCATTAAAGAAATGCACTGTATAAATAAGACATGTATTAAGTTTTTAATAATAAGAAACAAACTTATTACATACCGCCAAACTGTGCCCACCAGGGCCGAATAAGCTCTGTCGGGACCCCTAGGCAATGAAGCTGCCAGGGCCACTTTGTAAAAAAATTGAAGACCAACAAGAAAAAAAAAAGAAAAAGGGACCTTTTTTTCTGAAGATAACAATAATATGGAGACAAAAAACCTAAACCAATTTCTGTTTAACTTCAAAAGTAAAAAAGGCCATCCGCGTTTTAAATAACCATTATATTTTACATCCTATCATGTCATTCGCGGGCCCCCATTTTGTTTCGCGGGCAGTTGCCTACTCTGCCTAATACGGCCCTGGTGTCCACTTCATTGAGCGTTAATGATATTTTCCTTTAAGCTTTTTGTTTAATTATAATAAAATATGGAACTTCTGATTCTAATTGTAAAAGAATTAAAACAATTAAACAAACACTTTACTCTTTATAACATTGGTATAGATTTAATTTTAATTTACACTTGTGCTACGGCAATGAGGTTCAAGATATTTTTTCCTTTTAAAACCTCATTTTACAAAGTTAAGGATCATTAAGCGTTAGAAAATTTCTTGCTGAACAACCACATAAAGGAAACAGTTACGATACTTTCTTTGTCATTGATTTTGGGTTAACTAGCAAACAAGCTTTAAAGCTGTTCGAAAAAATATATAAAATTGGAATGGTAAAATTTCTGTGTATTATTAATAGAGCTAAAAGAAACCCTTTTAAATTTAGGATTTTTTGTACACGTTAATACACAGGGTGACTCTAAAAGGCCTGTTTAAAATGCTACCACAAATTCCTGGGTCCAAAATGTAATGATCTGACGCATTTTACCTCAGTTGAAAACTAGATCGTGTGCAAGATACATAGGTCAAAGTTTCTATTTAATTTTAGCGATGTTTATTTTTTTAATTAATATTATTAATAATTATTTTTACAGAACACGGTATTAAAAGGTTCTTCAGGCTACGAAATCTAAATCTGCTCATGTTTTTGTTATAAAATGTAGAAGCAGTCATTTACTTATGATTTCTTTGTGTCCCTGTATATTATAGCTTTGGTAAAATAAAACTATTCTTTTTTTTTAAACAAAAAGGTATACTAACTTAATATCGTAACGAGCAACCATTTTTGAAAAATTCCAGATTAAAGGTTTTATTTCACACAAAAACTTTAATTTGTTTTTTTACCCTTTACTTGGGCCACCCAGGTTTTCTTAAAAGGTGTGACTTAGCCAGTTTTCATTACATCAGTCATTTCATAAAACTCTTTAGCTTATTTTAATATTTTTTTAATTTTGATAAAAACTGGCCAAATCAAATGTAACCTACTTTAAGATCTCATACATATTTGGATTTTGTACAGAACTTGGCACTAATTTTGATATCCATTCTTATTGCGGAAAAGCCCACAGACAAGTTTTGAAAGTATTGAACTTGGCTCACCTTTTTCACATTTATGTTCTTGGTGGGATCTCATTACTTGTTGTAAAGAAAATATGGCAGGTATTTAGATTTACCATTTTTTCTTGCGTTTCCGCTGTTTTTTTTATGTTATTGTCTACATTTTCTACCTTTTTAACACGCTTCCTGTTTATGCTTAAATTAGCCAAGTCCGGGCGATATAACGATCTTGTTACCGATTGTTTATTAGCGCTTTACTTATTTTTTGCCTTAATTGTAATTTTAAATTTTTGTTATATGGCAAATATAATAATGCATCTATTGAGATAGTTTTAAAAATCTACTTGAAACGGTTTAAACGCTACAACTAAAAAAACTTGTATGGGGACCGCCTAAGCCCCCTACTAACTTTGTTTTATTTTTAGATATTTTTCTACGCTTACACGCAATTACCAAGCTGCATTTAAAATTTTATCTTTCTAGGTCATCTGGAGCTGGGTTAGGTTTTTGATCTTGATGTCAGTTAGTCAGTGGAAAATTGACGACTTTTGGACCTTTATATCTTTATAACCGTTTGAGCTAGCTTTATAAAATTTGGGCTTCTAGTTGTCCTTATGGATTTAAATAAACACACGTTTCATGTGTTTACGTTAAATGGGTTTTGAGTGATAGAAGGGTCAAAAAGGGCACCAAGTGGTTCGTGTAATATTACACACGGCGCTGTAGCCTTGCTTGAACTTGACTTGACACTCTATCACATGTCTAGATTTTTAAAAAAGTTTAAATAAAATTTTGAAAATTAATTTTTGGTGGCTAGTGTGATAATTAGTTACACATCTTTATTTATAATGACCCTTTCACTAAGCTATTTTTTTTCAGGTTCTTCGAATAGTTCCGAAGACGACCTTTCATCCACCACACCCAAACTCGAACCCCTAAAACAAATGCCTAACACAACCCCCAAAATCATCCGCACCATAAACGGTACCGAACTCAATACCAACAACATTATCCTCTTGCGTAGTACGAAGACTTTGGACGGTGGTCATATTTTGTTAAGAACTGATAATCTGGTCAAGAATAACATCTTGTTGGATGATGGAGGGGAATCAAAAATTGGACAGATTATCTTGCAGCAACCTAATACTGAGTTTAAGAAGGGGGTTTATTTGCAGAGTGTTAAAAGACTAGGTAAGTAAGTTTTTCTTTATCATTTTTGTATTTTTGTATTAGGGGGAGAATTCATTTCCGCAAAAAATTTTATTTTTCTCTGTCTCTGCAAAATTTTATTTTTTAGTTTCTACCAAGTTTAAGCCCTTAGTATTAATTTTAAATACTTGGATACCAATTAAATTTGTTATTTTCCCATTGAATATGTACGTACGTTTTTTTAATTTCTAATGCCGCCGCCAGGCATTAGATAACTACGACAAATTTTGGCAAACAACCATTGTGTGGACGGGTAGTTTGTCTACATTCGTCTAGATTGGCCCAACTTTTCTCGGGACCGCTTGCTTACAAATAGTTTGCCAAATGTTTCGACAAATAATTCGGCCACAATTCGCCCATTCTATGGCGGCAGCATCATGCTTATCCATTTTTTACTATATTGCGAATTGTTTTGATGGACCTTAAGATAATTTCACGCTCTTTAAAATTGCTTTAGTGTTTTTTATGTAGGTCGAAAAATCATTTTTATTTAAAAAAAATATTGCAAAGAAATATGTAACTAAAAAGTTAAATTTAAATAGCATGATTATCAATAAATTCCTTACGTTTTGAGTTGTAATAATAGCTCTGTAAATTTATCAAATATTGCTTGGAAAACAATTTTTTATGAGTCGAGCCTTTTAACAAAATATAAAAATTTTAGAAACAAAATTAATTTATTCTTAAAATTGTATTTTGACTGGCGAACCAGTTCAAGTTATATAAAAAAGCACTAAAGCAATTTTAAACAATTTACAATATGGTTAAACGTGGCTAAGCATTGGAAATTAAAAAAAACATGTTTTAAAATATTTTGCCTGTTCCGCCTTTTAGAAGTTAACTTCAACATCTTAACTTTAAATGGCACACCCGGTATATTATTATTTTTTTACTAATTTTAAATTTTATGCCATGGCCGGGACTATTTTTTTCTGAATGGTCAACCTTTCCAATATGTTTCAAATATTTACTGACTACGTTTGTCAAAGTAAATCAACAATACATGTAGTCTAAGATCCGAATAGGGAGCGACCTGCACCCATCTGTTTACCGCATAAAAACTATTTTATACTAAACAAAGTATTTAAACAAAGGTATTACCAGGGAGTTGCCTGAAAAATTATGGTAATACTATATTTAAAAAATTAACCTTTAAATTTTGTGCACACCCTGTATAATGACAAAACCTATTTTTGTTAATACATATTAAGGGTAGTTAATTAAATATGTTAAATTATCCAGAATGTATCAAAAAATTTAATTATTTTGCAAAATTTTTAATTTAGACAATTTCCCATGGCTTAGAGACAAAAAAATAGTAATATATATTAGTCCTGTCATGTAGGGTAATAAAAATATAAATTTCCATTATATAGGGTGTGTCAAAAATCCCTATGTACCTATGTTTAAATACTATATTAAATATAATGAAAGTTTATATCCAGTAAACAGATGGATCCAGATGGCTTCCCATTCGGATCTATTAGTCATCAGTCATCATGGCGTGACTGTTCAGTTTTTGAGATATGAATTTTATTCGTTTGTAAAAGTTTAAAGATTTTAATTATTGGTTCAATGTAATCAATGTAACGATTTTATTCGTCCAAAGTTGTTTTTCTCCTGTGAATAACCTGACAAGTAGCCCTGAAGATGGCCATAGGCCGAAAGCGCTTTGCTACGTTATTTAAGAATAAAAATTTTTGCACGAAATACAAAGTCTCCTCTGTTTTTCCCTTTACCAATAAGAGCGTCAGAACTTTAAAATGACACAAAGTATAAAGTACAAGTAAAATGTAATAAAATTATTTTTTAGTCTATTAAAAAAGAAATTAATAATTAAATTTAAATAATCATATTTTTAATAATTTATACTTGTTGTTCAATCGCGTATCCCTACATGATGATTTGCCAGATACTACTAAGCACAACTATGACAGTTTGGTGAGATAATTCTAATGTTGCCACTGTAACATCATGAAGGTCTAAGGCTCTTATTGGTAAACCCTTTATTTTTTTATTTGTTTAAGAATGTATTACACTTTTTCTCACTATTACAATTTGTTTACAGGCACTACTACACCTATCTTTCTGCTAAGCGGTGGTGATACAGGTGGCCACCTTATAATTCATACCACTCCTGATTCTGGTAGTACGGTTCAAACGATCGATGGAACTGAAGATGGGCAGGGGTTGCTTAAACGGTCAAATCATATGTTAGAAGTTGGGCAAGATGAAGCAGGATGCAGCAGCAGAAGTAGCAGTAGAGGACTGTCAACACCCATTGGATCAGGTAGGTAAATATATTTTTAATTATTTTTTAGCTCTATGTCAAAGTTTTTCAATACAATATAATTATTTTCCTGACAAATCCCCAAAGTGATACTTTTCCGCACGCAAAAGCGATTATACGAACGACGCAAAGCGGAGTTCGGATAAGCCTTAAGTGCGGGAAATACACTTTTTCTACGGGTGTATAACATATCCAGGGTTTAATTTAGCTGATGGTTAAAAATGCTGGGTTTGATTCCTAAGCCTATTTTAGGAAAACGAGTTAATATGAACGTACAGGGTGTTATGGAAATACTTTAATATATTAAACCATAAAATCCTTGAATAAAAAGTAGAAGTAGAACATACCTAGCGATATAATAAATTTACTACCAACCGGGTAAAAATGCTCGTACAGTTGCTATCCCTTTTTCACTCATTTTTATATGTGCAATATAGCGAAAGGCAAGAAAAACGAAATTACTGTGTGATTCGGTACTACTGCCGCCATCTAGTTGTGTCGATATTACCAGATCGGCAGCACTTAAATAGAAAGCTATACTATCTGTTCATGTGATCCGAAGCTCATCGGAGATGTCGAGCGGTAACGGTACGGGTCAGTCGGGATAGAGAGGTCGGACGCATCAGTCAAACCAGAAGTGTGTGACGTGGCGCATCCGCAGACGACGTAAAGTAAGGCCATGTTTGTGTTAAGCCGGCTACAGAGGACATGCTAAGGCTTGGCAAATATCCGCTCGTTCAAACGTTTCCGCATCCCGACGTTGGCTTTGCTTTGCTATATGTTTTGCATACACACGATGCGGGAACGTTTGAACAAACGGACATTTCCCAAGCCTTGGCATGTCACCTGTAGTCGGATTTACGGGCAGCTAGACTTGACGATTGCTTAGCGATATGGTCGACGACGCGGCGCGCCTTGACTGGAGACTTGGAGACTACGTGTTTTTTTTAGATAAGTTGTGCGGATTTATTTATTATTGAACTTTAAGACTCTGTTTTAAATTTTACCTTACCGAATAATTATCTTTATCTTTAATATTTTTTATGGAAGTGAATACATCCTAATTACTTTATCTGGGTGTTTTATTGCTTATCTATCTTAATAAATATTAAATCTCAGCAAATAAGATTCCACATTACTGTCCTTGTTTACATTCGCTTATGACATTTCAATGAAACAAAAAAAAATATACACAGATACACAGCTTTTGTTATTAACCACACTTTTTGACAATTGCCGAATCGGCTTGGCGTTATTCACTTAGTTCATTGTGGTCTGAAATATTAAGTTTAATAAAATAGTTGGTCTCCTTTAAAAGCAAATAAAAGGGAAGTTTTTAAGTAAAGTAACAACAGTGTCCATTTCATCATAAAAGTGTAATAAGCAATAAAAACATGTTTGCGCTAGTAAAAAATGAATGCATGTTTGGAAGCCAATGGAGGATATTTCTTATAAGAAGGTTAATCAACCTTTATTTATTTTTTTCTTACTACAATTTGTTTTTGATATAAAGCTTTTAATAAATTTAGTATGATTGCAAATTTAAAAAAATGTGTGAATTAAAAGCAAAAAGTACTGAGTGTGTCTCTACAGTGCCTAAGAAGTCACCCATTTCAATATAATAAAGTATTTCCATAACACCCTGTATATCCTAAACCTTCTATCTTTTACGCTACAGGTTCCTAAAGTTTTAAGAAAAAACTTTTTTTTTATTGTAACTTTAAAACTGTTAAAGATATTTTTATGAAATTTGGCAAGGACAAATAGAATTTTTTTAACATAGGGGATATTTAAATATGTTTACCAATGGCGTTCGTACGGGATGAATACTAGAAATTTTTCAAAAAAAAATATCAATATTTAAATATTTATTTGTTTTTCAACAAATTTGACCGGTTAACTTTTTTCGTCCAACGCACCGTTTTCGCCACTACGACCAAAAATAAGGGCACCAGCCTAGTAGTTTAAAATAATTTCGCTATACCAAAAATGCATCAAAACGGTTTTTATTTTAATATGCGAAAATGGTACATCCGACAAAGAAAGTTTAAGAGGTCAAATTTGTTGTAAAATAAATGAAAATGTAAAAAAACAGTTTAAAAAAAGTAATGGCGTCCCATATTAAAAAAAAAAAAAAAAAAATCAGTGTCCATCCCGTACGGACGTCACTGGAAGAAATAATTAAAAATCTTCTACATCAAAAAAAGTCTTTTGTTGTTTAGCAGGTGCATAATAAATTGTGTAAAAATATTTTAAGTAGTTTTAAAGGTTATGTTAAAGAAAAACGAAATTTTTCCTAAAACTTTAACACCCTGTAGCTTAAAAGTTAAGGCGTTTAGGACATATGTTCAGTTAAACTTTTCTTCCTAAAATGGGCCCAGGAATCATACAATGTATATTTAGCCATTAATTAAATTACACCTTGTATATTTATTTTTATTCCGATATTTCTCAACGTCAAATGGTATTCGTCAGTTTTGACGGTTATTTTGTTGTTCTAACAACCAATTGAATTTTCTAAAGTGACATTGCGTGTGCAAAGTAACATCCTTGCGCACTCTAGTAGAAAAATAGGGTATATCTCTTGAAGTGACTGTGCAAAAACTGTAGGAAGAATTTTAACCAAACGCATCATAGTGGGTTGTCTTGCGAGTGACCTTTTGTTGCAAATACTTTAAGCACTATATAAAAAATCGACCCAGTGGTTTATTTGGTAAAATAAAATTAGGAAAGACCAAACATTGACTAACCTTACAATACCCTCATTTTTGTTAATAAAAAATTATTTATACCTAAAATGTCGTTAATATTGGAAAGTGGTGTTGGTATCGTTAAAGAAATAGTCCATTCCTATCTGCAATCTGCAATATCAATATGTGCAAGATTAATACCTGCGGCGCTATTCTTGGTCCTTTGCATCTGTCAGGGTCGTTCGCGTCTTTTGACAAATCGATTAAAAACCTACTTTTGGCATTCTTGAACACTCGTTCAATTTGCGATAGTTCGCGTTAAAAAGCGAGCGGTGGCTTAACGCTCACAACGATTACAAATCGTTCGCAAGGTAAAATCATAACCTATTAATGTACAGTTTAATTAAACGGTTTAACTTAAATTGACCGGTTAATTTTTTGGAATTATTTGTTATTTGGGTCAAATCTAGTAATTGAAATTTGACCCCCTTTCTGACGACCGATCGATCTTAAATTTGGTACACACTCTTAATCTTGATGTTAATAGAATGGGTGCGTTCCACTAAGCGCTCACAACGCTCAAAATGCTCCTTTTACTTTCGGCTAAAAAGCATTGTGAGCGTTGTTAGCGCTAAGTGGAACGCAGCCAATATAACATATTTTTATGGTTGTAAAATCCGAGATGGCCGCCGCCACAAAGTGGCAGATTATATATTTTTTACAACTACCCCAATATGGGTATTAAATAAGAGGGCTTGATTGTTAGAATAGAACCCACTATAAGAAAATTTCAATCCAAGATGGCCGCCGCCACAAAATGGCGGATTACATATTTTTTCCACAACTCCTCAATATGGGTATCAAATGAAAGGGCTTGATTGGTAGACTAGAGCTCACTATCAAAAAATTTAAATCCAAGATGACCGTCGCCACTAAATGGCGAATTCGATACTTCTTTCCACAATTATTTCAATATGGGTATCAAATGAAAGGGCTTAATTGGTAGAATAGAGCTTACTATAAAAAAAACTAAAATTAAATATGGCCGTTGCCACAAAATGGCGGTTTAAATATTTTTCCACAACTACCTCAATATTAAATTGTTGGTTAGTTCAAGTTAGTTACAGTAAGGCATTTAATAAACTCAATAGAAAAAAAATACTACCTAACAACAAAATTAAAAACTTGAAAATGAAATATGTAAAAAAATGATGTTAAACGGTAATATTACAATAAAAATAACATAGTTGATTAACTAAGCTAAAAATAAATTAGTAAGTCCTAGCTATTAGATCGTACCAATCTTTTCCTCAATCTGGGGTACTGATCAGACAAATAATAAATTCCATTTTCTTAAATGAAAACCCCCAAATTTTATAATTTTATCTTATGTAGCATCAAAAATAAAGGTTAGTTTGTGAAAAGTTGCCTATTCCCAAAAGTTAAAGTTTTCAAGATATTTTTAATCAAATATGTTTATTTGGCTAATAAGCTGCATATTTAAAATTGAGTTATAGTGTCATTTTAGTAAGCTGTATATCTTTGGAAGACAGTCTCAGAATATCACACATTTCTTTAGTATTTGATTGTATTTTATTGTCAATCTAGCCAACTAATAATAACATTATTTCAATCCGCAGCATATTAGCCAAATAAAAATATTTAATTGGAAATGTCTTAAAAACTATAACTTTTAGGAATAGAACTTTTTACAAACTTACCTTTATTAAAAAAATACACTTTTCTCAATTTAATTTTTTTTTTTTTTAAAATTTTATAAATACTTAGGTAAATGGGGTCCTCTTAAATAGGAATTTTATCCCAAATTAAATAATAAGGGATTTTTATTGTATAAATTGAGTCTGCAAACGTCCATTTTGACAAGTAAATTTAAATATGTCAAAAACCCTTAAACAGGTATAGAACATAACACACAAAATATGCTTAGAATTTCGTATTAAATCCGAAAATGTAGTAATTTATAGGGTGTTTCATTTAATATAAGCAAGTTGATACGCACTTCCGGTGTAACTGGAAGTCCCAGAAATGTGAAATATTTGCAATGTTAAAATCAATATTATTTAAAGCTAGAGCCAAAATTTAAAAAATGTATCTGTAGTAGTTTTCCATGATCTTTTAATAGGACTCTCACCGTGAATAACCCTGTATATACGCCCCAAATTTTAGTATATAGTTTTTAAATGCGAGGACCTTTTCTATTGCTCTCTAAAATTTGTTGACCCCTCTTCCATCAAAAGAAATATATTTACGCCTATTTTATACTTGACCACGTGAGTTTCGGTTTCGACCGACACTGAAGCCATGGCCGAAATTTCGGTTTCGGCCGCAAAACCAGTTTTGGTGGACTCTAATTTTCCCACAAATATTTTGCAAAATCCCACTGATAGTCGCTCTAAAATGAAAAAGCGGAAGGCCAAAGGCAAAATTTAAAAATTACAGAACAAAATGCGGCCTTTATCGGGAACACAAAGCATCGGATATTACACGGTCAATTGGAGTTTAACCGGGACATAGTCCTATTTAAAAACGAATCAGCGGATGGTCGGCTAGGATAAATGGATAATGATAGATAAACACACACTTTGCAAAAATAATCGCTATAAATTCGGCTGTAATTGACATTGTACTTTAAAAGTACACTAGGTTGTAGACAAAATAATAGACCTTGTTTTTTAAAAAAAAAAAGATGACAGTCTAGTTGCTGGAAATCCCATTGAACACGGTATTTTCCCACAGACGCTGTAATGCAATCCGGCTCGAAAGACCAAATTTGTTATGTTTGTATCACTTTGATGATGTTCTTTTCTGTAATATTTTGAATTTTCTTTTACTCTTTATCTGATATGTAAACTCTTTTATTATTATAACAAAAATGTACAATTGTTATAAACAACGTACCAGGTGTTAAGTTATAAATTTACACCCCCTTAACTTTTTGTTTTTTATCGTACAAAATAATTAAAAATATCAATATCAATAGAAACGTCGGTTTGTTGGTTTAATTTTGTAGTCTTCGAATAAGTAATATATATTTTTAATATTTTAAGATATACAGGGTACTACAAAAAGTATGATTTTTTCACTGTTAAAAAAAAACCTTTAAAAAATGCCACATTTCATATTAAATCAAAATCATCTCGATTAGTTTTCAAAATAATGCCATGCAAATTTGGAGAAAAATATTTAATTTCCATTAGAACCGTAATAAACCTACATTCCAAACTTTTTTATTTTTTAACGTATAAAAGAATTAAGAACACCATTTTATTAGAATGATTCTGTAGTATCTGTATCTTTTATCGGAAGTCTTTTTTAAGATATACAGGGTAAGACAAAAAGTAGGATTTTTTAAATGAAACACTCGGTATATTTAATCACCACATAAAAGATAATTTAAAGAGCTTTACAAAAGTACCATATAATATGGGCATATCTTTAATGGTTTTGAAAATATGGCCATAAATAAAATTGTTAGTCAATTATTGCCATAATACACCTATAACCTACCTACATACTGTTCGCCCAGAGAGTCTAGCTCGATCAAAGGAATGCGAACAAAAAATGTATTGGTTTTGCGATGTTGCTATTGGATTCGTTAAATAACTTTTATTTTCATTTTCGTAAAAGAACCAAATATAATATAAACCATGGTTATTATGAACATCGCACAACCATATCCCTACCCTTTCAATAGTTTGGCAACAATGCCTCTTTGCAAACAGAAAGCCTTTTACAGATTGGTGGCAATCAAGACAAGCATCCAAAGCAGCGTCGAATGGTATCGAGGATGTCAATTGCTTCCCCTGTCTCTTCAGGCGTCCTAGTTCCACACTCGGTGGGCGAAAAGTAATTGAAATTTACACTGATTCTTTATATTTGGAAGACCATATTTCCGAAACTAATAAAGAAAGATATATTAAATGTAGCATTTTTTAAAGCTCTTTGAAAGTTCTTTTTATTAGTGATATAATATACAGGATGTTCCATTTAAAAAATCATACTTTTTATCCTTCCCTGCATATTTTAGGAGATAATTAACATCCAATTATTGATTTAGAAACTAGGAAATTAACCCAACAAACTGATGTATTTAATTATTTTCTACAATTAAAAATTAAAAAGTTAGGTGGGGTTTAAATGTATAACTTTACAACCTGTACATGAAAACTAATTAGAATGTATTATGATAAATTTTGATGTATGATATAAAAAAGCAAAAATTGATGATGGTGACTAAAAGACAAAACGTGGTGTCTTATATTTAATCACATTCTTTTAAAGAACGTAAAAATTTGCAATGATAATGTGACATTTGTTTTAAAATATCTCTTAAATAAAGTAAGAAAAAACTACGCAAAATTTATGTTTTATTTTTCCGGAGAATTTCGAAACGGCCTTAAATTTTTATTTTTTTAAAGGGATATTGTTAGGCATACAATCCTTAACTTAACCCCAATTAAACCAACCTTGTATCTTTTACCGTTTCCAAGATCCTTATGGTAGCCCCTTGATTTTGTAACAACCTGTATATTGGACTAACAGAAAAGAAATAGGTTAAAATAAGCAACATACCTTTTTAAAGTATAAAAAGCACAAAAATATAAAATTATGTTGGGCACATATATCAAGATAAAAGTAACAAAAGAAATAAATTACATTAAAACTTGCTGTAAAATTCATGCCAAACAGCAAATTACGTGTAAAATTAAACGAAATGAATTCTTTAAATACATATTTAAAAGCTGCTTTTAACCCATTTCAAAATTTAATTTAAAATCTCTTTAAAATTAAATTAAATTCTCTTTGACCAAGCTTTGTAAACAGCAGCAGCCTTATCTTAGTAGAAACTAGGGCGCCGCTTTAACCCTAAAAGCACAAGATAAACAAAATACTATATTTTATGTAGATTTTGTTGATATAAATTCATCATCGCGATTTTTCACACGATGAAACAATTTTCGGGAGCGTCTAAGACAACGGGATTTAAACGCCATTATTTAGGGATGCCTTGCATGATACATGCTCGTTCTTAACGATGAAAGATGACTAGTGTATGAATATAGTCGGATATATTTTATGGCTTGTAGATTTTTTAAATCAGCAAGATTGCATAACATTTTATTACATAAAAATACTTTTTATAGTTTATAAATTTATAGGGCATGCATTTTAGTAGTAGGGAGCCCACGATGTGTATACCTTATCATCGGTGGGGCAGCGGCTATAGACTTTTAAATATATCAAAAAGTTCTATTGTTATTTAGGCTTGTGGAAATCGTTCGGGTCGTTTTTTTACAACGATTTTAATAAAAAACGTTGCGTTTGCAATAAGTTTTAAACGAATAACGATATCGATATGCGGTTTTTAAATTTTTGTTGCAAATTTAATTTACTTTCTATGTTTAATAAAATAATTATGGCATTCGATTTAAAATTAAATAAAAAAATGTATAAAAAAACTCTAAATTTTTTAAACAAGGCTCTCTAGAGGTATCAACAAAAGAAAGAAGGGTTCCTTTTTAAAATAAAACCAAGTTAGTTAAGTTTTGTTAAAGCAGACCAAAATTATGAACATTTTAAGCAGTAAAAGTTGACCTTCCCCTACAGCCCTTATTTTACGCCCTACAAAGAAAAGTTATGGATCAAAAAGATGCATAATTCTAATAGCATTACCGTGGTAATATTTGTTTTTAACTTATACTGGACGATTCCCCAGTAAAATGTATATACACGACTATACCTGTTGCGCCCCCTTGCAGTATAGTAAGGAACTTAAAAAAAAATTCCGGCGGTTTCTTCTGGTCGATTTTCTTAAGACAATTTTTTCCCCAAATCTTATGATTAATACTTTTTGAGATATGCTACCTATCCACCTTTAATGAGACAGTCAGATTTCTTTAAAAGCCCTAAAATCGTATCGTGTCACATCCAAAATTATCATGGAGTACCTAAACAGTTTAATGCTGCCGCCACACATTGGGCGAAGTTGTGGCCGAACTATTTGTCGAAACATTTGGCAAACTATTTGTAAGCAAACGGACTCAAGAAAAGTTGGGCCAATCAAGGCGAATGCAGACGAACTACCCGTCCACCCAATGGTGTTTGCACAAGTTTGTCGTAGTTGGCCCAATGGGTGTATCCCATCTCGGCATACTTTATTAGGATCAATTTTATGACACCTTGTCGGACCATTTATAATGACCCAACTTGGCACACAGAACTCACAGGTAATACAAAACATAAGGTTTGTTCCAGCAGGCTGTCAGAAATGTTTGCAACCGTTTGGATTCTGCGCACGTCAAATTTGTCGTTCCAGCAGTGCCATGTTTGTAACTTTATACAATTGTTTGTTGTTCCAGCAGTAGTTTTAAGATGTTGGAAACATGTTGGAAACTGTTTGAAAAGTTTGCAAACTTTCTTCAAACATTACTGACAAAGTTTTAACATAACCTTTTTGTATTGAGGAATAAGCAGTATGCACTCCTTGTTTATTTTTCATTCGAGCAGTAAACTGTTGCCAACATTTCTGACTAATGTTTGTAACAATTTTTGAGTTTTACGATTGTTGCTAACATGTTTTCAACATTCTGCTGGAACAAACCTATATATATATAAAGTGTGATTTAGCGTTGTATGAGTCTCATACAACGGTATTAGTCTTGGGTTTGATTAGGGAATTAAAAAGAAAGACATTGCTTACCTGAACTAACCATTCGTAAGTATGTATTATTATTGGATTTAATTAAGGAATTTAAAAAAGGCTTTGCTTACCAGAACTAACCATTTTTAAGTGTGTATTAGTCTTGGGTTTAATTAAGGACTTAAAAAATATAATAACTGTTTTAACAGTCGGGCTATGTAGAACATAGTACCTGCCTACGTATGTGCCAACGGGGGCTATAATTATTCCATTTACCTGCTTGGTATGCCGAGTTGGGCATCGCCCGGCCCAATGTCTGGCGGCGGTATAAGAGATCTTGCTGCCAGGAACACCAGGATAGAACTCCTTAGAGTTTCTGAGCACTTGGAAATAGAAAAAGGCAATGAAAAGAAGAGGAACTGGTAAAGGTAGGTATCTACGATGAAAGTTTCTTGGGAAATTTTTGTTTCATGAGTCAAAAAATTCAAGTTTTTTTGTAAAAATACTATTTGTTATAGAAAAACTTAAAAATTTTTGTCTTACGACGCAAAAACTTTACAAAACGCCTTATTTCCACCTTAAAATCTAGATCATCTAGAAAGTTTGACGGTCCAGTCAGTCTTTAGACTTTCTATCCGCGATTCAAATTAAGGAGCACAGTGTTGCAAAATGGTCAGACAGCTGATGAAAGTGGGTATTTAGATTTTAAAAGGCGAAAAATATTTACAGGCATTACGTGATAAGTCATTAAAATTAAAAAAAAAAAAAATTGGACATTATTGTTTAACTACTTAAATAACACAAATAAGGATATCCGTCAGGGTTCCAAAAAACTTTATACTAAGCCACAAAACGTAAGTTCTTTGTTATTTAGACTTAAAGACTGTAAGACACCTCAAAACCGATTTTGTACGTTTTGCTTTATTGCAGAATTTTTATCGAAATCCATAATTCCTATTTCATGTATTCGGTACAATTCAAAATTTTGCTTAATTGGTGAAATAAGCTGTTCTGTCACATTGGGGGGTTGGGTAGTTTTAGTTAAATAAATCCTTTTTTTAATAAAGAAAATAAAAACGATTTTACTAACCAGAACTAACCACGTTAAACCCAGTGTGCATATTTTACGAGTTAAGCACAATTTTGCCGAATACCTGAAATCAGCAATTACACAAATTTGACGTGACACTTGCATCGCAACTTATTTTATATTGTGTAGGCTGCTTAAGCGATGCTGTTAAAAAGAAAAACAGGCACACAAATTGCCCCATAGGTAAGATTAACTTAAATAAGATTTTCCAAAGGGCTTTTTATTTCTTTATATTATTATCTTTAATAGTCCCGGGATTTTAATACGTGCATTACCAATTTAAAACACACCGTACAAAATAAAATAGAAGTAAAAGCTATTACATTCCTAAAAGATCTCAATACTCTTTTCAATACCGTAAGGTAATAAACATAATAGTGATATGAAAAGCCTGAACGGATATCGTATGGGAGTGAGCAATAAAAAGCAAGAAATCCATTTGAATATTTTAATGGTGAGTTACGTCCGATAGGGAAATATCCCTTTGTGGAAGCTGAACGTTACATTATGCAGGAAATGGATATTATCCAAGTACAATGCTGTGTCAACGTCTCAATCGAAGAGGTTTGCTGATCGCGGGCCAACCTTTACGTATATAGACTTTTCGATATAGATATGAGGTTTTTACATCATTGTCAGGTGGCTGAAAGAGGACAAAAAACTTACAGGGGTGTTCCGGGAAATGTTTATACTTTTAGTTTGTTATTGGGAACTTTAAATGTATACAAGATATCCAATAAAATGTAAAAATGTATCTATACATAAAAAAACTACTTGAAAAGAACACTACTAATTTATAAAAATGTTTTTAGATATAGATCTTGCTAAAGACATTAGCTTCCAAGAAATTTCCTTTAAGGTTTTAAGTAAAAACGTCGTAATATGTGCATTGGGATAGGATTCGGATATGGTAGATATTTTCAAGAATTTTTAATGTTTTGTCATACATTTTTGTTCTCGCTTTATGTCGTCTTATCTAAGAATGACAAAAACATTACGTTAGTGACAAAAGTCTGAAATAATTCGTTACTAGGCAATCAAATGTCAATAACTGTCAGAATCATTTTTCAATATTTTAGGCATCTTAAATATTTGCATAATTTTTATGTAAAAGTTTTGTAAATAGGAGAATTATAAGTGTTTAGTACCTATATTTTGAACTAACCGACAATCCAGAGCTACACATTTTAATGTACTGTGCACCTGTATTTAAACTGCAACATTGTGGACGCACATTATTCGTGCAGCGTAAGTTGTTCAAAATAATTTTGAATATTAGGTGCTCTTTTGTGATTTTAATATATGATTACTGTGACTTGTTAGTTTAGTTAATATACGTCGCTATTAAAAAAATATGCCGCAACGATATACAGAAGCCGAACAAGCTCCTATTTTGAAGATGGTAAAGTATTTTCGAATGAATATGGGGAAAAAGAAGGTAAACTCTATTGCCCGTGAGTAGTGTATTAATTGTTAGTTTCAAATATTTTAATTTCCATAGGTTTTAAGTTTTATAAATCAAAAAGCAGTTATAAATTTTCTAACGTCAAAATTAAAAAGTTAGTTTTTGTTATTTGGTACATTCTTAAAAATATCTATAAAATTTATCATCGGGTCAGTTAAAGATTAAAAATTTGATAGGAACCCAGCTTTAAAAAATGACCAAATTTTTATTGTATTTAACATTATTAGTTTTGAAAATATGTCTATCCAAATATATATTGACTTGATATTCTAGGGTTATAAAATATATGTGTTGTGTTATCAAGGTTAGTCTATATTTATACTGGGAATAGGTTGCGACACATCCTCAACTTTTAGGCGGTTCGAGGTCGGGGACGCAAGGAAGGGCACTCCACGGAGAAAAGTTGGCAAGACTGAGTAAAATCAAAGCCGATGATCAATCCTGTGGCGTCTAGAATTTGCGCATTTATTTTGCTTTGTTTTGAAAGTGATATTTGTTGAAAAATGTAATTCCAAATGTTTTTTATTTAAAGTGAAAGAATTTACAACTAATTAATAATTAAAAACTGTTGTGTAAACTGTAGTTTTAATAATACAATAAACTGTATATCTCCGGCACTAAAAACATGGCCAAAAATGGGAGATGTGCGTCATAACACGTCAAAGCAATATGGCCAAATGTCGCGACTTAATTTTTTTTTCATATGGCGCCCAGCTGTCACATTGTTAGTGTAATCATTGATATGGTAAAAAATTAATACCTTTTTCATATCTATCGTTTCAAATTTTATTAGAATAGAACTACAGATATAACGAATGGTTCAGATTTTTGAATGGGTAAAATAGAAATAATTTTTATTAATTTTGAAACAATTCACGAAGACAAAGCCTATGTATCGTTGGTGTCTTATCTGGGGGTATTATTTTTAACATGACCCTTAAGAGGTATGAAATAAGTGGATTTACCGCAGAGAGACTCTAAAGATGAGAGGTAGAGTTGTCAGATAAATAAATGTATTAGAATGACACTTCTTGCTGCTTCTTTGGTTACTGTTTCCATTTCTAATCAGTGAACTAAAGGATACTTTTATGCTTGAAAAGGAAATGCAAGCTTTTTGAGGCTGCTGTAGCTATAAATGAAATAATCAAATGGCTTTCAAAATAAAGTATTGGAAAAATTTGCAACGGCGAATATGATTGTGTCTTAATTGGCGTTAAAGACATTTTTTTGATTCCTAATTCAGCAATAACTTAAAAAAATGTAAAAGGGATATCTGCAATACAATACCCTTGTTTTCCAATTCAAGTGCAGCAGTCCAAGGCCCTTGTGCCGACGCAGTGTCTAATGTTATGGGTATTTTATATAAACGCTTTAGGCCCAAATTGCTTTTTAAATAAGTATAATCAACTAAAATAGCAATTTCTCAATTTATTAACTCAGTTACCACTAAAAGAACTACTTTTAAACAAATTCCCACATCATCGCAATTTGCGGTGGGAAGCAGTGGCAAATAATTCACATTATTTATGGTCAGTCATTCACCCATTTTTAAAAAGAGCTAGAAATAAAGATTTGACCATTTGCTTTTGCTTCTAGAAACGAACAGATGAGATCCCATGTGTCTAATTAATATACTATATTAGTCTGTTCTAATAAGGATAAAACTTTTAATTTTAATAAAAGCAGAGAGTTTCTGCGTAAAAAAATGTAAATTTTTAATAATTTTTTTGTAGATTTATAGACATACAGTTTAATTTATATATTTGCATAACCTAATACACCTAGACTAATTTGCGGTGCTTTATGTTAGAAGGACCTAAATTTTGGCTTTCTGTTTATCGCTTGACTTTGGTTAATTGTTATTCTTATACAGATATCGCCATTGCTTTTACTTTAAATATTTAAAAACTTTTTTTCCTTAAAGAGTGACAAGAAGTGCTGCTCTGATACACCTTTTAATACAGTGCCGCAGATTAATATATCGGAGGATATTTTGTACTAGGTCAAGTACCTCCACCAAATATGAGCCCCGTATACAGGGTCGCTCATTAAAAACAAAAAATATATCCATCAGAAATTCTCCAGCGCGACCGATTAGGGTAGGTTAAGTTAATTACATGCTTAACAGTATATATTCTACTTATCTAACAATTTGAGAGTGACGTAGAGAAAGCGGAGGGCTACAAAGTTGTAAAAAAACGTCACTTTGACATTTTTAGTTGTGCCTATTTTTTATAAAAAAAAATCAAGGATAACGAAAAATATATAATCCGATACGATCCGAACGAAGCCAAAATAGTGACAGTATTTTTTGACCTATTTAAATATCTATAGCCGTTTCGTGAAAAGATATACATTATATACCATTTGTTTTCTTCCTAATATTTAATCTTTGCAACCCAATAGGTCTCGTTGACGCTTCAGTAAATCCACATTTAGCATAGTGGGCTCCCCTACTATTTTTGCCGCCGCCAGACATTGGGCCAACTACGACAGATTTTGGCAAACACCATTGTGTGGACGGGTAGTTCGTCTACATTCGTCTTGATTGGCACCAATTTTAATCGAGTCCGCTTGCTTACAAATAGTTTCCCAAATGTTTCGACAAATAGTTCACCACAAGTTTGCCCAATGTGTGGCGGCAACATAAAGAATGTAAACAAATAAAATATCGATGGCATCAACTATACTATAAAGTATAATGAGTAAATAAGGATTTTTAAAAGTCAATCAGAATTACCTATTTTTTAATTTAAATTAAAGACTGGCTACATATTTATCCCAACTAACAATTTTTAAATTTGACCTCGTATTTTTCAATTTAAACGAGAGAAAGACGGCCTCAGAATGCACTTAGGTGCACTAGACGCCTAGTCTGCTAACTAAATCCGGTCTTATGGCCAATCTGATAGATGTCGGGATTTAATAAAAGAACCCCGTTTGCAATAAATGTTTTTCCTTCCGATCGGCTGAGAGCACTTTTATGTTAATATAGTGGAACCAATAATTTCCTTTTGCGAAATTTATGACAGTCATTTTGGCAAGATGCAAAAATTCGGTGGATGCCGGGATGTAGAGGATACTCTTTGGGCAATTGTTTTATGGATAATACTGTTATTTAAAGTAACAACGTTTTATTTTGTTTTTGCTTCTTAATTTTTATTATTATTATTTATTTTAATAACATCATTTTACAAAAAAAATCGGGCCCAGGGATGTAATATATAATTTTCCATATATTTTGTCTCCCAAACAGAATTCCATGGTCAGGTTTGGGCAAAGTCCAATATTTTTCTAACCTTTAATTCCCAGAAAAAAATCGTCACTTTTAGTTGTCTGGTTTCCTAATCAAGTTTTTGCAATTCACTGATAATAGGTGGGTTTTGACGTCACGAATTTGTATTCCAGATGTAAAAATACACAGGTATGGCCATCTTAAAATTGTATGTAGCAGTCGATCAGGTGAATCAATAAAACAATTTAATTGTTATAACAAATACCGATACACAGTATTTAGGTTTGGTTTACATTAAACTATAAAAAAATATAGGAAAAAAACCACCTTCGAGAAACCTTCCCTACTTACAGTTGGTAATGAGTAGTGCAAGTGCTAAAGTTGGGATTACAATATTTGGTATTTGGTTTTTTTGACATGCTTAACGTTAATGTATACTAGGTGCCTAGATCTCGGTTCGCTCCTCACATATTCATTTACAAAGATCAATCTACTCTCAATCCATTTTAAGTGGGACTATAGTATTGTTAATAATAAAAAAATAAAAAAATTCATTTTATAGATGACTGTTAATCCAGTAAATTCCAATAAAAACACAAAGGTTTGATCTCGGTTCGTTAAAAATATTTTCTAAAAAATAAGATCGTGGTCAAAGCGTGAACGGACCTTAGCCTAATGTAAGCATTCCTATTAAGGGTCACTGCACACTAGGCGCTCAGGTCTCGGTTCGCTCAGGTCGCGTCTTTCATGCTATTTAAACAGAAATAACCAGACCGTGAGCGTGCCGTGAGCGTTGCGCCTAGTGTGAACAGTTCTATTTAAATTGCATGTAAAAATATTTGCATGAACTGTAGCCTGAGCGTGACCTAAGCTATAATGTGCCGGTATCCTAAAATTGCATGTTAGAATATTTTTATCGCTTCTTGTGTGGAGCGTGAGCGAAGCTTGACCTGAGCTATAGTGTATAGTGCCTTTTAATTAAACAATAATATTTGCACGGTTGATGCTAAATTAAAATAATCATAATCATGCAGTGTCGTTTTTTGGCCACTGGTAGAGATGGAATTTTTAAAAGTTTAAATATTGCTAGATTTACAACGCCCACTTCATTGCAATCAAAATATCATTCTAATGGCTTAAAAAATCCCAAATACCAAATTTTGTAAACGCAGCTTAAGCGATTTTAGATATATTTAAATGATTTTATACATTTTATTAAAAATGTGGTATTGTCTTATCTTATCAACTAGTAGAAATAAACATTTTAAAATTTGAATGCTTTCTTAATTTTAATCGTTCAAAACATTGAAATAAAAATAAATGTAACATTTCATTCAACTGGGATTATTTTAAAAATCTTCCCCCCACCTTTATTCTTTTGAACGGGTTCAGTTACTGAAATCGGGTGAAGTTTAGTTTAATGAATATTACTGAAAAAAAATGAACTTTAATGATGAAAGAAGGCACTAGCGACTTTTTTCTTCAAATAGAAAGAGAAGTCACTTTATTTTGAAAAAATCGAATTAGCCGTTCCAAACTTAATATCGTTTAAAATTTCGCTTAAACACTGTACAAACAGTACGGTATTAAAGGCATTGGTTAGTCTAGAACTGTTGGGCCGATTGTCAAAAACAAAGAAGTGCTATGTAGAAAATCTAATAGCCTTTGAAACTAGGTGCTACGTAACTCCATTTTTATTAAATAAAATTGGTAGTAATTCCATGCAACTAGGTTACGTAACCACAATTACATACTTTTATGCCAAATAGTAGTTTATTTGACAACCTTTTCTAAATTGGACACAATCTTAAGAAGTCTTTTTACCAGTCCAATATTCCTTAAACCATGCCCTAACGGAAGTTATTATTTCTGTTTTGTGAATATTAAGATTCCAACCAACTAATCTAAGGCAAGAAACAAAAGTTGAATATTTATTACTTGCACTAACTTAAAATTGCCAGCCTTTCACCGGCCCCAAACCTTGTAGGATAATTTAATAATTTGGTCAAATTGCCGAAAATATGACTACGTAATAAACTGTAGAGAGAAATAATTGCAATAAATAATCGTTGTGCATAATATAAACCACGCGAAATTGCCTTAAAAAGGGCAGTTTATTATTTCTTCTTTATACGAAATTGAAAATAAATTGTACGTCTCTCATCATAAAACGGAAAAGATATAAATATTTTGAATTTTGAGTAAGTGGAATATTATACGGTTTTATTTGTTACTCATTTCGTGTTTAGATAATTTTTGATAATTTTTGCACGCAATACTGGTTTTGGGTTGCGTTACATGTTTTTGCCTGTGAACAGTAGTATGCAATATTTACTGCTTGTTTTATATCTCGGTTAAATTCAAAAATGCTTTAAGTCTTAGTAATAAGTTTCGCGAGTGTCTTAAGTAAAGTAAAGATAAGAAAAAATGAGAGGTTTGGAGATTACAAACCAACAAGTTTTACTACTATAAAAGGTGTCCTACGAGAAACTAATAGGATCGATTTTTTAAAAAGCAGACTTTGGAAAATTTGTGACAGTTCTTGCACTTCCGGTTATACTGGAAGTTGTTGTCATCATCCTTATTAAAATGAAATACTCAAAAACTTGAAAAACATGGTTCTTCTCCAAGAAAAAACTACTTTTTTTTATTGTTAAGCAAAATGACATTAAGAAAATTATTATAAAATAAAGTTTGTAATCGATAGAAATAATTTTACCAAATTTAATTAAACTTAATAATTCGGCAAAAACGCCTGGATCACACTTGTTTATTTGTGTGTTATGTATGTTTGAATTTGGGCAAAGCAGGTCTTTTAAAAGCAAATTGTAAGAGTTTTTAAGCCTATATTTCATTATAAAACTTTTAAATAGATATTCTTTGGTAGTTCCAAAATCAGTTTTATAAATCTTTTTGATACATCTGTAAAATTAATAGTCATTAAAGACGCTACCCTAAATAAATTTTTCCAATGACATTTTGTTTTTGAAATAAAAAATAAAGGTAGTTTACACTTGTTGAAAAATCATGTGTTTTAAGTTTTTAAGCACCCCGTATACAAAATTGCCATTTGCAAAAACTTTTATACAGAATACCTTTTTCTCGAGAAATACTCTGCATTACCAAAATAGCCCACAATGTATACTTTATTCAAAACTAATAATATTAGTTTAGGCTAAGGTTGTGTTGGACGTATGTTGTCGCTTTTAACTATTATTTTAACATATTAATTAGGGTTAAATCATCACAACACAATATTACTAAACCATCTTGAGATTTAATCTTAAATTATAATGGCAATAACGTACAAAAATGGAACAATAAATATTTTAAGTGCCATAAAGTTAACACAAGTAATAAAAAACCGAGACAATGTTTCAAATTGCGCTTTCTCCCTTAGTTCTACACCATTAACCATAAATATATAAAATTTATACATTGTCTTGCTTTTTTAAAATCCAGCTTCTTATACAGCTTTTATTGTATGCCGAATAATAATATATTTTAAGTTACTGCTAAGACAGTAAACAGAGTTCTCGAAAGATATTAGGTAAACTTAATTAAAATAAAAGTTGTACACGTGTGAAGTTTTTTAAAAAGTTTTTTTGACTAAGCAAAAACAAAGTGGTTATCAGAAAAATCAATATCTGAAAATTAGTACTGTTTGGGCGATTACCGGAAAAACTGCGTAATGATTTACTGTTTATTTTTATCTTGACCTAATAGACTTTTAAAATTCTTTTATCGTTCGACCTTATTTGTTTTTACTTGTCATAAAAATATTTTCCTGACAACTGATAAACACTTCTTTTTAGTGATGGAATATTTTCTTGTAAAACTAAGTATTCTTTACAAACAGTAGAAATCATTATACAGAAATGGAAGAAAGCTTAAGCTCCTTACTGTTAAAGCTTTCGGCAAACAGCGAGCGTGGGGACTGCAGCGCGGCATCAACGCATTTTAGTGCATTGAATCCTTGCAAAACATCACTTCGCAGTCCCGCGTGTCTTTTTATATGACATTAGGTGGGTTTGGGATACGCACTCTTTTCACTTCAAAACTACCTAACTGAACTCTGACCGTTTGAGTATTGCATTTGGGGTGAAAAGAGTAACTATACAAGCGTTCGGCTTTCTAATAAAAAGAGAAAAGTGCTCACTCCAAAAGTTCCGTATCATCGGCAAGAGTGAAAGGTGCGCCTTTAATCACTAAGTTTTATGTGCTATATTTTTTAAATATAAAATTACAATGAAAGTAATTTAAGAAGAAAGCTTAATTTCTAAAATTAAAAAAAAACAAAGTTGATGATGGGGGCTCAAACACGAGACGTGGGATCTTAAATTTAGTGTTATAATTTTATAAAACGGTGCATCGGTCGGGAAAAAGTCAAGAAATCAAATTTGTTCCAAATTTAATGGAAAATCTAATAATAATTTTTATTTTAGAAAAAAATAGTGGCGCATTATGTTTTTCTTTAAAAGTAATCCATACAAATGTGGTACAGGACGTAACTAAAATTTTTTAAAAATATTTTACATATTTTTTGTTCTGCTGCGTTAAAAAAATGCACCAAATAGCAAATAAATATCCAGAGCGGTTTAAAAATTATAATATTTTTTTCCTTACCATTTTAACACCCTGTATCTCTAAAAGGAGGCGTTTCCGGACATAACTTTATTTAAAATACTAGGGCTTATTTTCGACGTAGAATATGCCATTAAAATTTGATGCATGAATTTCGAAACACCCTGTATATGGCTGAGCCCTGTGGGCTAAATAAAAGCATAAAAAAATCTTTATAATATATACGGAGATTTAAAATAACAAAAATGTTATTTTAGAAATTTAAAAAAATCGGTTATAGGTATTTTTTAGCTTTTTATTTAAATACTATAGAAATGTCAGAAAGGTTTAAACCTTTTGTTAAATAAAAAGTTACTTCTTACATACACTTTAACGTAACTTGATAATGCGTGTATAAAAAGAGTAAAATACATTTTATGAAGAAAGAACTATTTATTTTAGATTTTATACATTATAATTATTTCAAGTAACGATAAGTTACCAGAAAAAAATGTATTAAGCTTTTTAATACTTTTTAATTCAATATTCTCAATTATTAATTTTTTAATTTTTTCATTTTTAAAATAATATTTTGCAATTTTGAACCACCATGTATATCATATGACAATTTTTCTTATAGGTTTAAGTATTTTAGACAAAGAAAAAATTATAAATAGGAATAACTTTTTTCAAAATATTAAAAATTAAAAAAATACAAGTATAGTTAGGTCCATCCGTGGACACACTGTATGGTATTCGGAATATTTCTTTTTCAATATGTCATAAGGCTACGGCTGACATAAGCCTTTAGGTACTTCTCATTTCAATTATGCCGAATTATTATCTTCCCGATAACGTAGTGAACGGGGTCTTTGATCTTTAACCTAGGTTTCGATCCCCAGCCAGGAAGACATTTTAGGTAGTAAGGCGTGATTCATTTTAAGGTACTTAAAAAAATAAAACATATAAAAAAATAACTTTATTAAGTAATATTTATTATCATAGGAATGAACTAGGTTTTTAAATGTTGGCCTTAACTGCGCCTAACATGGTCTGTTCTTAAGCACCAATTTCCGACCGCCAAATCGATTCGTCAGGATTATCGAGTACACTCGCGCTATATTTTCTGCACTACGTACTGGATGTGGCCCACTTGGTCAAGGGTTATCCAATAATAAAAATTGTAGTTCAAATTTTTGTGATGGTACCTCGAATAGTCGGCTCAGTATGCCGATTATGCGTGGACCATAAGTTTCTTGAAGCGCTCAAACCACATTTCTCGGAGATTGATTTTCATAATACAGTTAAACACGTTTTAGACGTTGTGCCGGAGGCTAAATCTTTTCAGGATAAATTGCCAAACAGTACTGAACACAAATACCCATGATAGTTTTAAATTTAGACCCTCTCATCTCTTCAAAAATACCTACTAGAAAAAGTACCTTTAAATGAATGACCCCTTATTTATTTAAAAATAACGACCGTGGCGACACTACCGCGTTGGCCAAAAGGTGTTTTGTAAAATGAAAAACTGCACGTTTTAGTGCACAACGTTGATAAAACACTGGAAAGGTAAATTAAACATCTAATGTCCCGATATCTACAGTACTCTGATACTTGGAAATATTTATGGGCTGTCTTAAACATAAAAAAGTGTTAACTCTTTGGTTAGTATATCTTATAACCCGTTTAAAAAACATTAATGTCAATGTAGGAGATGTTCGAAATAATCGCTGCGAGCGTCTTGGCAACATCCTAATCTTAAATAATATACATTTACTAATTAATTTGTATTTTTTTTTAGTTTTGTATCAGTCAAAAAAGTATTAAAATTTATTATGCTTTCTATCTCATTATCAACACTCACATAAAAAAAAAATGATGTGCGTAGTATTATAGCGAATTTTTGCAATAAAATTATTTTATCTAATTATATTTAAAGTTATTATTTGCAATAAATCTAAAAGACCTTTATATTTTTAAAGCTGTTAAAGGTAGATATGAAACATTGTATTTGTATTTATAATGTCTAAAATTGAATAATTTACAGGGTGTAATTTTTAAAATAAGACAGTTGGTATTGACCACCGTTACATAACATGAATCACCCTTTATAATTTTATTTTATTAAAAAATTGCTGAAACTTTGACTTGACGTTTTTTTAAAAATGCCCTCATTTATTTTTTATGGAATTTATTTCATTGGGCTGATACACACTAAACATTTACACACATGAACACTCTTTTTATTTAGTTTTTTCCTGTTGTAAATTTTAATGATTCTTGTATAAAGGTAAGCAGCGTGTTACTTTTTAAGTAATTTATAATTTTCTGATTAAAAACGTTAGCTTCTTAATTATTCCCTTTATTTAAATTAACTGAAAAAGTACGCCAGTGGACTTGCCGTACTTATTAAGTATTTTAATTTTGGCTCTTCAGAAGAATACAAATCTCAATGGACTATAGGCGTGGATAAAGGTCTGGTAATGAATAAAACATTTTTTCGGAAGGTATTTAAGGCAGTTTTTTGTCGCTGAGGCTTTTTACGGAATTTTAATTAAAAATAAGAAAAAGATAAACATTTGATTAAAGCTACAAGAGATTTTCCTAAATTAAATCATTACAAATGGTTTTTTCTTTCTTATTTTAATGTTTGGAAAATGTGTTTGAAAATACTTTTAAAAATCCAACATAAAAGAGCCATAGCCCCCTAAGAGAAAACGCTAATGGTTCGACATTTTTAACGGATTGGGTGAAGCATTTTATTAATATTATTATTTACAACTATGTATGTATTGTTAACATTTTCGACTTTTTAAATGTTTAAAAATGTTACTTTTTTGACTTTTACTTTAAACCCTTAAAAGAAACGGTAACTTTTTTTTCCTAGACCAAAAGAAAAATTAAGTAAAAGGTACCCTGGCAACCGGTTAAAAAATTTAAAAATTTATCAACTTGACTGATAATTTAAACATCTCTGTGATACCTATAGCAATCTTTGAAAAATCGTTTCTCAAATACTAAAAAGTCTTAAGACATTTACTTAGCATCATTTTCTAAAGAAAGAATAAAACTTTTTTTTCTATAAAGCAATGCCTATACCTAAACCCCCATGGAAAAAAGTTATAGAACAGAATATATAAAAAAAAATTAAGACGTGTTTTTTGTGTTTTTGTCAATAATAATAATAACTTTTTTAATTCAGAATTTAGATGAAAAATGTAATTTCCCACAACTTTTTCGTTGACCACTACCTGGAAAAGGTGCGTAGATTTCGAGCTTACCTCAAAAACTTAAAAACTCTTCCCTCCAAATGGCGGCACTCCCTTTAACGTTGTAGTCCGTTTTTAAAGTACAAAAATCACACCACTCAGCGTATCTGCGTTTGATCGAATTTTACACGGGAAGGTTAAACCATTTAAATATCGTTATTTATTAATTAATTAGAGAAATAATCCATGTTTTCCGCGTATTTTTACCATAGATTACCTGTTCTGGCAGCTAATCAGGATCTTACGTAGAATGTAGGCAAAATTGAAAATTAGTTACATTTATCAGATACGCGGAGTTATCCAATGCTGGTTGCGTGGATTTAAACTATCCTTCACCAACTAAAAAATGTGGAAATAAATAGTGGTTATAATTTACATTAAGCAATTATTTTTACAATACCTCTTTTAAATTTTAAAAATAAAAATGTATTTTATTTTAAAGAAATAAATTATAACTATATTAAATTTTTATACATTTAAAAATAAGGACTTTAAAGTCATAAACTGGTTTACTACCAGTTGAAATTCTTTAAAAGTTATTAGATGCCAAATGAATTATTTTTGCTGTAGAAAAATAGTTTTAAACGTCCCATAAAAACTCCTTCGCCTTTAAAACATGATAAAATTTTAAAAGTTTAAAAATTAGGTATTAAATTATATACAAGGGTAACAATATTTACAAGTATTTTATTACGGCTGGTCTTTAAAACCTTAACATCAGTTTTATCTTACAACAATTTTAGGGTTTATGATATACATTTAATTTAATTTTGGAGTCAAATACCTTTAATTATAGTCAGTAATTATTCGGCAATTGTTTATAATGATTAAAAAGGATATCCAGTATCTCTACTAATAAATTTCAAGGGGTAATCTGAACATATGTCCTAATGGTAGGGGAGACCAAGAGGGGATTTCGGGATTTTCTATAACGCGGCAGATTAATATACCGGAGGATACCTTGTATTCGGTTAAGTACCTCCACCAAATATGAGCCCCGTATACAGGGCCAATCATAAAAAACAAAAATATATCCACTAGACATTGTCGAGGGCGTCATATTAAGATAGGGTTACTTAATTTCATGCAGAACAGTGTATGTTCCACTAATCTGACAATTTGAGTGATTTTGACAGTTTTGAGCGTGGTATTTTTTTTTATTTGGAGGAAAATTATTAAAGGGTAACGAAAAATATATAATCCGATACAATCCAAACGATTTCCACAAGCCAAAATATTCACAATATTTTTTGACATATTTAAAAATCTCTGGTCGCTTCGCCCACCGATAAAACTAAGAACATTATTTAACATTTTTCTCTTCTAATCATCTAAGCTTTGCAACTCTGCAAAGGTCTCTTTGACGCTCAAGTAAATCGCCATTCAACATTGTGGACACCCCTACTATAAACGACATAAACGTCCAACTTTTGGAACCACAGGGAGTGAAAATTTAAAAATTATCGTTTTCTACAGTGTGTCCAAGGATAGGTGTTACAATAGGACAAATGGACCAAAAATTTTGGGATATTTAAACGTCCCTTTGGTAAAACCGTTTGTATGATCCAAAACTGATAAATACAAAATTTTACTTCGACTGGTAATATGCAGGGCGAGTTATAACTAAAAATATTAAAAAATGACCAAGAGTTAATTTATTTTTAAAAATAAGACAAAATTGTAATAATAAATGGTGTGAAATATTTTTTTAAAACTGCTTCATTATTTAAGTTGTAATGCGTAATGTAAAAAAATGACAATAACATTTTTTTACTCTCATGCTTTAACTCTAAGTTTTGACATAAAATTCAATTCTCTACACCATTAACCTATACAATTTTGTTCTATTTTCAAAAATTAAAGTAGTTAGCTCCTGGGCCTTTGTCATATTTTTAAATATAAGTCCAGTATAATACCAATTGAAGTAAACTTTTGCATTTATTAGTTGTGGATCATGCGACTAGTTTTCCCAAAAATTTAGTTATAAAATTAAAAAAATTTGGTCCATTTGTCCTCCTGTAACACCTATCCTGGGACAAACTGTATAATACCTTTAACTCAATTAAGATATTTTTAAGAGCTTTAAAAGAAGTAAAAATTAAATTTTAATTAGTGTCGTCCATGAGGGATAATGCAAAATATTTTTTAAGATAGAAATAAATATTTTTTGGATTTATGTTAAGTTTGGAACACATAATTTAATCCCTGACTTTTTTTACTTAATGTATGGTTTTCGAATAAACAAATACTAAGGTGTTTTTATGTTCAAATCGGTATCTAATTCTACACTATTTAGTCTATTTAGTATATGGTAATCATGTTTAAAGTACCTAGTTTGCTGTATTAATCATTATATGAACTTAAAGTTCACCACCGATGAATTGACCAGTTTTTCTTGTCGGACATTTGTTTTCCTTTAAAAAGTAAATAAAAAGGTGATAATATGTACTGTAGAATGAGATATTAGAGATATGAAATAAGCATGCTTGTTTACGCGAAAACCTTTCATTCTATAAAAAAGTCAAGAGATCAAATTTCTTTTAAATTTAAAGAAGTGTTTTTAAATAGGGTAAATGCAGTGGCGTATCTTATTTTTTAATATTAACCGTAAATACCTTCCGGACGACACTCGATAACATTATTTTCTTTCCTATAGGTTAAAAATGGTACTTTGACGCTATGGAGGCTTCTCCTAAATTTTTAAAAATATATAAACTAGTATAAAAGATATTAAAAAAGAACGTTTTTTTTTTTATTTTAACATCTAGTTTATTAGAAGTAAAGTGTTAAGGACATATTTTGTTCATATAAAGTTTTTTTCCATTTTTGTTGGGTAATCACCCCCTAAAGTTTATTGGTAGACTAACCGGACACCCTGTACGCTTATAAAATAAAAATATTTGTTTTTTGGTAATAATAAAAATAAAAATAAGTTTTCTTTGGGTACCGCTTTTAGACTTTTCCACTAAACTAAAAATAGATGGGCTTGTAACGTTTTATCAACACTTTTTCTCTGTGTATTTAAAGAAATATTTATACTACTTTACAACACTTTATGAGCCCCTTTAAAAACAAATTTTATTTATCTTACCTAACTTTTCTAAAATATGTACAAAAACCAAAAGTTTAAGCATATTCTAAGTTTTGGTCTTGTTAAACGCAAAAACCAACAAAAATAAATTTTAATGTCCCAAAGTTTCATCTTCAATCATTTTAAAGTGCCGTTTCGTGACTTACAAATATTTACCTGCTTGAAATAAGAGCAAGTACCCTTTAAAAAAATGTAAATCCATTATTAATGTGTTTTTTGACACAAAAAGCGAATTTATTAGCCACTACGAGTATTTAGTGCCTTCCATGATTTAATTTTTGCTTCTTTATGAAAACAGGATGTTAAAGTTAAAATTTATGATTCCGTTAAGTAAATTGTTGTATACATTAACCGAATTTTTGAGAACGTAATTTTAACATTGTGTTTTTTTTTCTTTATCGGAAGTAAACATGTTTTAAAAAACATGATTTTGCATTATTTTAAATACCGTTATAAAAATACATTTTACGTAAAAAAATAATTGCTTATAAATAATTGGTTTTGTAATAAACAAATAAAAATTTAACTAATTGCTTGGTGTTTTTAAAAAAATTGTTTATATAAAAATATTCGTTAATTATATTAACTAAATGATGGCACAAAAAATGTTGGTGTACTCTCTTACCAAAAAAAGACATAAATGCGTTATTGCCCCAGGGACCGGTTTTCTTTAGCCAATTTAGCGATTGAATGTACTAAACAGCAGCCGAGGCGGACGCGTTACTCCGAGCTCTGTGTCTTACGCTGAGTTTTCGCACTACCTTCTGCCGTCTTCCAGGCAAAATAAAACAGGTGCCTAGCGCATTAAAACATTTATATCTTCTTTCTAATTAGCGAGCATTAATATTGTTTTGTGCCATAATTTGAATAATATATTAAAGAATTTGTCAAAAAAATTAAATCCATTTTAATATTGTGTTTCTTGACACAAAACGCGAATTTATTAGCCACTACGAGTATTTAGTGCCTTCCATGATTTAATTTTTGCTTCTTTATGAAAACATGATGTTAAAGTTAAAATTTATGGTTCCGTTAAGTAAATTGTTGTATACATTAACCGAATTTTTGAGAACGTAATTTTTACATTGTGTTTTTTTCCTTGTCGGAAGTAAAAATGTTTTAATAAAACATGATTTTCCATTATTTTAAATACCGTTATAACAAATATATTTTACGTAAAAAAATCATTAATTAAAAATCAATAATTTTGTAATAAACAAATGAAAATTTAACTAACTTCTCGATGTTGTAAAAGATTTTTGTTTATACAAAATTATTCGTTAATCTATTAACTAAATGATGGCACAAAAAATGTTGGTGTGTTCTCCTACCAAAACAAAGATATTACCGCGTTAATGCGCCAACGACCGGTTTTATTTAGCCAATTTAAAACCGTTATAAAAAATATATTTTACGTAAAAAAATAATTGCTAATAAATAATTAGTTTTGTATTAAACAAATAAAAATTTAATTAATTGCTTGGTCTTGTAAAAAAATTTGTTTATATAAAAATATTCGTTAATCTATAAACTAAATGATGGCACAAAGAAATGTTGGTGTCCTCTCTTACCAAAAAAAAAAGATATAAACACGTTATTGCGCCAGGAACCGGTTTTTTAGCCAATTTAGCGATTGAATATACTCAGCGGCCGAGGCGGACGTGCTACTCCGAGCTCTGTGTCTTACGCCAAGTTTCCGCACTACCTTCTGCGGTCTTCCAGGCTAAATAAAACAGGTGCCTAGCGCATTAAAAAATGTATATCTTTTTTTTTTATTAAGGAGCACCAACATTGTTTTGTGCCATAATTTAGAAAATATATTAACAAATTTGTTAAAAAAATTAAATCAATTTTATTAATCTGTTTTTTGACACAAAAAGCAAATTTATTAGCCACTACGAGTATTAAGTGCCTTCCATGATTTAATTTTTGCATCTTTAAGTGAAAATTGATGGTTTCGCTAAGTAAATTGTTGTATACATTAAGCGAATTTTTGAGAACGTAATTTTTATATTGTGTTTGTTTTCTTTATCGAAAGTAAAAATGTTTTAACAAAAACATGCTTTTACAATATTTTAGATACCGCTATAAGAAATAAAATAGTCCGGGGTATTTAAATGAAAAATATATTATGCAGAATGAGATTTTTTAAGTGATACAAAAAATGCGGTAAAAATATAAGAGAAAGTTTTGCAGGCCAAATATTTCAATTGTATGAAATTTTGTTGCTTGATCATTACATTTTTTTAGATGCCATTCCGAATAGTTTAAACCATCAACAATATTTTTAGGAGACTTGTAACTATTTTTTGTAGGAAATCAACTTCTTGACTAGACTAGAATAGGTAATTCATTCGGAACAGCTGGTAATTTATTAGCCCCATTTCCTCATAAACACAATATAAATCACCAAAGAGCTCGTAAAAACTAATGATGAAAAATTCAATCCTATTCTTTCCTAGTTTCAATTTCATTTTACGAGTTGAAAATCTACAATCGATTCGCTTAGCCCACAAACAGCAAAAGTTTTTAGGTTAATATGCATTCAAATATTCCGAACTTGTGCTTTAATATTCAGTAAAAGAAGAAAAGAAAAATAAAATGGTCATCAAGATTTATTTTTTGGGAAAGGTGGAAGGTTGCAGATGAAATATTTAGGTTGTAATTTCTTTTGTGATTTTTTTATTACTTTCGTGAGAACATCAAAATGTAATACGAATGTTAGGTAGATGGCGGCAGAATCCTGCGTTTTTGATGTTAATGGTTTACTTAATTGGGAAATATATCTGGTAAAAAATATTACAATTATAATGAAGTGGGCATTAAAAATTAAGCTTTTTCTTACTATTTGATTCGTAAAATAAGTATTTGTATAGCGTTAAAATTTCAAAATTGACTATTTGATTTCAATGTTTCTCTTGACATATTTTAGTAGCCTCGTAGGTTAAAACAGTTTTTTAAAATTTCAATTTTTTAAAAATGTGTAAGTTATTAAAAATGTTAAGTTCTTTTTTTGTAAATAACAATACCGCCGTTCAACGAAAAAACACCGTTTGTATATTTACAGAGCAAAGACACTTTCAATCTTGTGGGCGTCATATTTGAAAGTAACCTTAACTGGCATAAACACATTGTATCTATAGCCGCTTTGAGCCAAAAATTATTTTTCCTCTTCTAATTTATACACTTTATACGTGTCCCAAATCCGACCTCCCTTGGAATTTTGTTCTCATATCTGGGGCATGGCCTCCCCCACAACCCTAAGCATTCTGGACTCCATCCAAAGAAGAGCTATTCGTCTCATTAATGATCCTTCGCTTACACTAAGCCCTCTAATTAATGGGCTGTGGGGGATTTATCGCTTTTTATAGGTACTTCCATGGCTTCTGCTCTAAAGAATTGTCCAGTATAGTTCCTCCGCTCACGGTTCCCACCACAGAAACTCGTGGTGCCGCACGTATGCATCCCCATACGGTCCAACTGGACAGGCCCCGAACTTCCCACTTTGTACGTTCTCTTTTATCCCTAGAGTTTCTAGAATGTGAAACCTGCTGCCCGCGGAGGTCTTTCCTTTCCCCCTAAATCTTCAAGTATTTAAGTCCCGTGTCAACAAACTCCCCTTTACCTCGCTTAAGACACTCACGGTACGTTGGTATTTAGGCTTTTACCCTTCGTGGCTTTTCCTAAGATAAACAAAAAGTATATATAGTATAAGCCTATTCACGTACGGTATTTTTCTGTTGGACGACAAAGTATATCAGCGAATAATTACTGGATTTTGACGAAAATTGGTTTTTGGGCTCAGAAATAGTGGAGGAACAGAAAACATTATGTAAGTAAAAAAATAATTGCTGATATATAATTAGTTTTATAGTAAACAAATGAAAATTTAGCGAACTTTTGTGTTGCAGAAGAATTTTGTTTGTATAAAAATATTTGGTAATCTATCAACTAAAGATGGCACAAGAAAATGTTGGTGCTCTTTTACTAGACAAAAGATATTAACGCTTTAATACTTCAGAAGCCGATTTTATTTCTATTTGTTTATTTTAACAAAATTAACTCTTTTAATTCTACATCAGAAATGTATTATATACCATACATTAATTATTGCTCGCTTTTAAAGATATCAGCAGCATGTTAAAGTATTATACCCGCCATAGATAATTCATTTGTCAGAAAATCTTTTAAAGTTGGCATAAAACAGAAGCAGACAGATATTTTTTTATTTTTCTATAATTAAATAATTATAAATATATTAAAAGAAATATAAAACAGGAGTCACACATACTTATTAAAATAAGCAAAATTATTTAAAAAATCAAGTAATCAAACATTAACTAAAAGAGCTACTTTCCGCACACATCAAGATTTGCGTCTAATACAAACCCGAGTCCGACCCAGTATTAGGGCCGGCATGTATATGGCAAAAATACAATTTACATCATTTACTACAGTTAAACTAATCAGAACATTCCCCATCTCTTTTTAAATAAAGATAGTAAATGAAGACAAACACTGATCGTTTACTTTCTCTTCTACACATGAAATCTCGTCGAACGTATGAAACCACAACAAAGCCATCGGGGAAAAGATATTAGTCTGGTAAAATATGGATAAAATGAAATATCGGCTAATATTGATTTTTACCATATATTAGATTTTTGGGATATTTTAGGACAGCAGGCAATATCTAAGCAAAAAATTGTTTGTAATTAAATACATTTTTATTTATTTCTAGGCATATTTATGTCAAAATTTTCAAATTTAATTACTTGTATAAAAAACCTTATACATCTAGACTAAATCTGCGGCGCTTTTAAAAAGGCCAACAAATGAAATACCGGTGGTGACTTTTTACTTTTTAGTTCCAATTATTTTTAAATAGTTCCGTCACAGTGAAAGAAAATATGATAACATGTAAATAGTTAGATTCCATGGTAAAAAGGACCAATAGGTAGATCAGCGATTTAGTTTATTTTAGATATGTTATTGCTTAATTATTTTAAGTTTTAAGCTAATGTAAAAAAGATTTTTAAACTTTACATGTGGTACATGTAATGATGAAGTATTTGTAGGTTTTCAATAATACTACTTTCTTGGATTTTTTTTAGTTTTAAGTGCCGGGTGAACACACATTATTAGGTTTGGTTTATCTAGTCCTCACTGTAATTTGTTTTATAAAACAATAACAAGTCTTTGACTTTCTAAGCTTATCCCAGATTATTATTCTTAACCCTTAACCGACAACATAAAAAACGTTTTCCATATATAAATGACAACATGGGTCGCATACGACCCCATGAAGAATTACTGGTATTCTAAAGTTCAAACAGCAAAAAACCCATCTAATTTCTTTTTGTTGTTTGTTTTGTAATTTAACCAATGATTTAATACAAAAATAAAATTATTTTTTGCATATTTATTCTTTAAGGCATTACTTGTGTGCAGTAAAGCATTAAGTCTTTTAAGTTTGTTTTATCGATCTGTCTTGAATATTTTTGTGCTATTAAAAGGTTTGACTTATTTATACGTAGTTTTTCGTTTGTATAAGTAACAATTTTATGCTGCGTGTTATTGTCAAAGTAAAATTTTGAAGCTTCCTACCCAGTTTTTGGCTCTTTTAGTTTTAGGAAGATGCAGAATTACTTTTTTTTGTCCGTGTTATTAAAAAAGATTTAAAGTGTCATATGTAACCACTGCTTCCATAAATCACTTTGTTGTAGATGTGCTAAAGGTACTTCATCGTCAAGATTCATTTTCAATTGATTCATACACTATTTCGACTGCCTCCACATCTTTTTCTTTTTGTTCTTTTAATTCACTTCCAATATCACTTAGGTGATAATTATTATTGTCAATATCCTTGTTACTTTCTTCAGGTTGCCTTTCAAGCTTTTTGAGTTTATCTTAAATATTATTTTATTATAGACATGTCTTTTGTATTACATAAGCAACAACACCCCAAACACTTTAATTTAGGCAATTAGCTTTTGCGGCATACGTTATTTGCTGTGGTAATAGTAACAGCCAAGCTACAAAGGTAGGTGTAGCAGCAATAATATATTACAACTTTTGCACGAAGTATGTTTAAAATATTATTCGGTGGGGCCACTGGCGACCCCTTGTTATCGTTTAAAGGTTAATATAACTAAAGCTTTTGATAAGCTCTAGCACAATGCGTTCCTAAATAACCGTACACCAAATTATGTTGAGGTACCCCAAAGCTTATTAGTAGCACCAACTGTATTGATGCCCTACATTAACAATCTCTTTCATAATTAACCCAAGTTTGCTGATAATAATAGTACCGTACCCATTATTCTAGTAAATCGTTCTTTTTATCATAACTTTTACGCAAACTATGGATGGAATTAAAAAGTCAAGAGACCAAAGTTGTTTGAAACTTAACGGAAATCTGAAATAATATTTTTGAAGAAAATTCAGTTGCCACCATTTTTTTGTTAAAAAATATTTGTAGTAAATCCCTTACGGACGACACTGATGAAAAATTATAGTATTGGAAAAATTGTCATTTGATGCATAGAAGACGTTTTCCAAATTTCCTAAAAATATCTATATTTAAAAAAAAAATATTATAAAAAAACTTTTTTTCTAAATTTTAACACTCTGTAGTTCCAAAAAGAAAACATTTGTGGCATATGTTTTTTCTTATTTTTCACTCCTTAAGTTTGTCGGAACAGTTGGTGGACTGGACATCCTATATAAACAACATTTTTATTGTTTAAAAAATAAAAATAATTATTTTCCCCATCCAAGAGATTTCTGATTTTTAATAACATAAAATTTTAAGTTGCAAAAAAAAGGTTAAAATCGAACTGATATTGAGGATCTTTGGCGATTGCCTGTTTTACAGCTTGTTGGTTCGAATTTACAGGGTTAGTAGAAAAAAACCGAAACGGTGTATTATCTCAGCCAGAAGTAACTGAATATGAGGAATTAGATTGTAATTGTAAATTGTATTTACAATGTTGCCAAGTTTATAGTTTTCTCTGTAGGTAAGGGAATTTAAATTTTTTAAATAAAATACCCTATTTTTTGTTTTTGTAATCAATTGCTTCTAATAACTTTATTATAACCTAATAATATTGTTTTTCTTTTACTTCTGTCAATTTTAAAGATTTACAATTATGGTTTTCTTTAATTAATACAAAAAAGCTAGGTATGGTCAATTATCCAACCAATATTCGTCAAAATTAGTACAAGGGTTAATAAATAGCATCTGGCGACGTTTTCAAGATGCTTAAAAAGAAGTCAAGGGAAGGGAATAAGGAAATTTAATTATGAAACATCGCAAATGCAATTTCTGAATTTAAAATGTCTAGTTACTCCCTTGTGTAAATTTTGACGAATTTCAGTTGTAAAATTTTTGAGATAATTGACCAAATCTTGTTGTTTCTGTATTCAAGCTTGATGCCTCATCTTGGATATTAACGAAAGTAAAAAAACAAAATATCAGTTTTTAATAAAGTTGATACAAGGAATTAATTACAATAGTAACACATAAGTCATTCCATTTAAAATTTTAAAATTCTCCAATTTAAAGAAAAAGCTATAAACTTGGAAACTTTTGAAATATAATTTTTGAATTCTTTATGTTAAGTTACCCTTTCGCACAGAATTTGGTTTATTTATATTTAACGGTTGCTAAGATAATCCAACCTTCCGGTTTTTTCCACCAACCCTGTAAATACGGTTGTCCTGAATAATTATGTATGTCAGTTTAACATGGGGCCCCTCTAAACTTATGAATTTTCTAGCTCTAATTATCGACGATTATCAAATCAAAAACAGAAACATAAAATATTCTTTTAGTGCCAATTGCAACAGAATATTCTATTGTTTTTAGAGATCCCAACTACACAAAAACTTGTTTTGGTCAAAAATACCCCATTTTATCAAAATTGAACACGAGTACCTTTTTTTCACTAAGGGTTTAAACTACCCAAAAATATAACTTTTTTATTATGCAGGATATAAAAATAATTTGCCCTCTTGTGTAAGAGTTATTAGTTCGTCCCTAGCGAACTAATTATAATAAATGTTTAGCAAAGATAGTACTTTAAAAATTCCTTACTAATATTTACCATATTAAAATAGTATTTTAATGTACCAAGCACTAAAAAATTTTTCACGAAAAAACGATTTTCAGCAGCGTCCTCTAAGGGCACATATCTTTGTAATAAGGGGCTTTAAAAAAAACCTATAGGAACTTGTTATAATATTTTTATTTGTTCTCTATGAATTTGAAATTGGCCATATATTATGAAACACCCTGCATATTAATCAATATCGATATTGGCACAGTAAGATTGGCTTAAGTCTTTGGCCCTTTGTGGAGGGAGTAATAAAATAGTCAAAACACCTATTATAATTGGAAAAGTAATAACTTACAATCCTCGAGGCCAAATTACTTTATACTGAGCTAGGTTTTATAAAGAAAACACTAAACCTAAAAAAGGATATTACCAGACTTTACGCGAATATTCATTTATTCAGACTTTAATTTAAAGCGGGTAATTTTTAACTTCCATAACTATTAACTTTTATAACTAGCCCATTTTTGCGCGCCATAGAAACTTTTATTTAGTTTATCATTTTCTTTTTTCGAAAGTTATGGCCCGGCCGTCTGTCGTCAACAGGAAATTAAAAATCCCATTAAAAAATCGAAATTGTTTAACGTTTAGTTTTGCAATTTTAATTTTCGTTTAAAATTTAATGGACATATAAAAAGAGCCCGTATTAATTTTTGTTAAATTATATTAAATTATATGTAAGGGGTAATTCATTTTGAGGTACTTTAAAAAAAAAGTAAAAAAAAAAGTAACTTTACTAAGTATTATTTATTATCACACGCAAGAACTATATCTTACTCTTATTTTCTAAAGTTATGGCTTTCAAATGTTGTTCTTAATTGCGCCTAACATGGTCTGTTCTTATGGTAGGTTTACATATGACATTTTTAAAGGATAATTATGTCAGACAGAAATTATGGCTAATGTAAACAATAAAAAATTTCTATCGGACATAAGGTTTTGACCACAACCATTTGACGATGGTTGAATACATTACGTGTGAAAGCCAAAAACCGAAAATAGAATAGAATAAAATGAATTTTTGACCGTTTACATTAACCAAAATTTCTGTCTGACATAAATTATTATGCAATAAATGTCAGATGTAAACCTGCCATTAGGCTCCAATTTCCGAGCGCCAAAACAATTCGTCAGAATCATCACGTACACTCGCAGATACTGCCGCTATATTTTCTGCACTACGTGCTGGATGTGGCCTATTTGGTCAAAAATTATAAAATAATGAAAATTGGAGCTCAAATTTTTGTGATGGTACAGCGGCTAAGTGCGGTGGTGTGCCTAGTTCAATACTAAAATTATGCTTGGCTGTGGGCTTCGCCTCAAAAAGATGAAGATTCAAATGAGTGCCAAGTTCTGTACAAAATCCAAATATATATAAAATTTTAAAGTAGGTTACATTTGACTTCGCCATTTTTTATTACATCGGCTATTTTATAAAGTTTTTTAACTAATTAAAATATGTTTTTAATTCTGGTAAACTGCCCAAGTCAATTTTAACCTACATTAATATCTCATACATTTTTTGTTCAGAACTGGGCACTTATTTCGATCTCCATTATTTTGCGGCGAAGCCCACAGCCAAGTATAATTTTAAAATACTGTAATAATATGTTAAATATACTCTTGTTTTTTGACTAAGTTTTATATTAAGTCAAGGTAGAATCGCCGCCTCTGTTGCCCAAATTGGCCAATTCTTTATTCCCAAAATCTTCCAAGAATAATAATTTACTTTTTAATTTGAAATTGAATTACTTGTCCCGTCGCGAATATAAAATGGACTTTATTCACAGTATTGAAATTGATTCTTGTCTTTTCTTAAATACTTAATTGTACAACAGTTTGATCCTAATCTAGTTAACTTTTCTGACGGTTTCGTTTCGTATTCTTTTTGTTGCTTACTTATGTAAATTAAGCTATATCTTTAGCATTTTAAGTAATATTAAATCTTAATTAAGCTGAAGTCGATTCAGATAAAGAACATTTTCTATTGCTGAACATTGAATTGCCTTAATAAAGTTTCAGGCAATTAAGGTGGGTGATTTCGTGACGTGGACATTCTTTAAAGTGTAAAGTTAGATTTTTAACTAAATAGGATCGTAGAAAATTATTTTAACCTGCTACTAGGGACACTAAATGTTACTTATATAGTTAATAATTGTGTAGGTTTTGTTGAGTATTAATAGAATTTCACGTTACTTTTAAAAAACTATTTATTTTTTAAAACCAAATACAATATTTAACTTGTTAAAAGTGGAACAATAAACATGACAACTTGTTGTTTTGCGCGTCGCTTCGAGAGAGTTTTTTCGCCGTCGGGAGTTCATTTTTCAAAATGTCATTCGTTTTCGAGTTACAAGCCGTCAAAGTTCAATTTTTATTTTGATTTTTTCGCCATATTGCATTTGTTTTTTAAACAATCCAATTAATATTTGGCACACAAATCGAGCTTTGCAGATTATGAAATTTTATGACAAAAGTACTTTTTTAAATACCGCCAGAGGGCACTTTACCTAAAACTTAAAATTTATTTACATCATAACTTTTTTTTTGACAGATATCGCAAAGCTATTTTATAGACAATCAAAAACTTAAAAGTAAGGTACTTTTTATTTAAATCGATAAACCTTACCGTTTAGACACCAATTGACATAAAAGCTTTCATCAATTTTAATCAAATTACTTACATACATACATACAGGGTGTCCAGTAACTCAACCGACAAACTTAACGAAACGATTCATCAACAAAAAATAAGAAAAAACTTCATATAAACATATGTCCTAAACGTCTTAGTTTTTGAACTACTGGGTGTTAAAAATTAAAAAGAAAAGTTTTTTTTATATTTAACACACCGTCGTTCAAAAACTAAGACGTTTAGGGCATATATTTATATGATTTTTTTCATATTTTCTGTTGTAGAATTGCCCTGTAAAAATTGTCAGTTAAATTACTGGACACCCTGTATGTATGTAGGTAATTTGATTGAAATTGACAAGAACTTTGATGTCTATTGGTGCCTAAACGGTGAGGTTTATCGACTTTAATAAAAAGCACCTTATTTTTTAGGTTTTTGATTGTCTATAAAATGGCGCCCCTAGCTTTGCGATATCTGTCAAAATAAAAAGTTATGATGTAAATAAATTTTAAGTTTTAGGTAAAGTGCCCTCTGGCGGTATTTAAAAAAGGAACTTTTATTTTGAAATTTTAGAATCTGCAAAGCTCGATTTGTGTGCCAAATATCAACTGGATTGGTAAAAAATAAATGCAGTATGGCGAAAAAACCAAAATAAAAATTGAACTTTGACGGCTTGTAACTCGAAAACGAATGACATTTTGGAAAAAAATTATATGAAGCTCTACCCTTATTTTGTCAAGTAGAATCACCCCCTTAAGTTTCGTGATCGATTTTTAAATCACCCTGTATTTTGGCAAAAAACTGCGATAATTTAGATTTAAATAAAACACCCTCAGGGCTGTTTCTGGGGTCACTTGCGCCCTGGTGCAAGAAAATATGGGTCGCCCCAGATAAGGCGTCTAGTTTTTAAATATTTAATCTCTATTTATACTCTTTAATACAACAGTTTTTTTTTGTATCTTTGGAAAACCCACAAGAAGTAAAGCCTTAATACTAACGTACTGTGGGTGTCTTAAGCGAGGTAAGAGGGAGTTTGTTGATACAGGAATTAAATACTTAAAGATTTTGGTAGGAAGAAAAGGCTTCCGCGGGCAGCAGGTTCTATATTCTAAAAACTCTAGGGCTAAAAAACAAACAAAGTGAGAAGTTCGGGTCTGTCTATTTGGAGCGTATAGGGATGCATACGTGCGTCACCATGAGTTTCTCTGTTGGGAACAGTGAGTGGAGAATATAATAATATTTTTAAAGCTTAATTTAAGTAAATAACTTTTTATTCCATGGCTACATCCCTAACAAGCCCCCTCATAAACACATTTGATAATTTGTTTTGAAAATTAATACTGTAGTACACTGTTTAAAGTCCTAATATAAATTTTATTATAGCTTTAAACAATAAAGGCAACAAAATTAAGAAACTAAATAACAAAAAACCTGATAATGTTACTTACATTACAAAAGTAAACAATAATATACTTTATTGAAAAAAAATTATTAAACACTTACATAAGTAAACACCATACTTACCAAAATTCAATTTCTCTGACCTTTATGTTTGCTAAATATTTAATCTAATATTTTATATCTAAGCCATCACATATTTCATTTTCTATTTAAATTAGCGCAAAATTAATATTTCTTGGCTCATTGTTGTTCGTAAGTAGTTTCTTATAAGTTTAAATTTCCAAATTTTTTGATTTAAAAATTAAATGTGCTTAAAATTAAAATAATGATTTTAGTATTATTTTTAATTAATGGGTTTTAATTTTTAATATATTAAAATAAATTCCGCCTTAGCAGCATTGTGCCCTGGGGCCTTGCGGTACTTGCACTACTCGTTAAGCAAAATTTATTTAAAAAATGACGAATTTATTTACTTAAAAAAAAAAGAGAAAATACGGCCGCATACGATTAAAAAAATACAATTAGTGCGCGGACTTGTATTGTCATGGACTTCATGATAAGAATAATTTTAAAACCTTTTCCTTTTGACGAGTCTACCACAAATATTTAAACCGCCATATATGGAAGCAGCTTATTTAGATAAAATTATGTCCGGAAATGCTTTGTTTCCAGGATACAGAGTGTTACAAGTTTTAAGAAAAAAATGGCTCTGTTGTCATAACTTTCATACCACTCCAGATATTATCACAAAATTTGGTACATTTCTTTGTCCATTAAATTACATTTTTTGCTAAAAAAGGTTTTAAAAAGAAATAGTACGCCACTGTTTTTTCTTTTTATCAAAATTATTATTAAAACAATCATTTACTTTGTGGTTAATTTGGTATCTTGTTATTTTTAAGTGCGAAGAACGGTTTTCGTTTAAAAGCCACTTTGATGCACTGCAGAATTGCTAAAATCTGATAGGTCCTTAAAACTTTATCACCTCGGAAATGAAGCATTTTTGGACATAATTTTATCTGAAAAATGTTCTTATTTTCTTGCATTCTACACAGTGTTAAAATGAAAATAATAATTTAAAAAAACCCTGTATAACAAAAAAAAAAAAGAAGGTTAACAGTCGGCGTTCCGAGTAATTTTTAAATCCACAAAACGTAGGTTCTGGGTTATTTAGGCCTGAGCTGAAGGCACAACAAAACCGACTTTGTACATATTCCTTAATTGCAGATTTTTAGCGGAATCCATGATGATAATTACTAAAACACTTAACACAACCTACGCCGTAAATTTAAAACTCTTGCTACAAGTAAAAATCTACATGTACTATCTATCGGTTTTTCCTACAATTCATACTTACACTTACATACTTTCTCATTCTCCATATCAACTTGCCCCCTTGGGCCATCGGCTGGCGACCCCCTGTTTCTGATTTATCTGTAAAAGGGCCTAATATATCCACTTAGATTTAAAAGTAATATGTTTCCAAGAAAATAATAGGCTAAATATTGATCACCAAACCAAACCTAGACAGAATAAACCCAACCCAGGTGCCAATTAAGATGAAACTGCAATATGTTGTATTCAGTATTTTAGTATTTTTATACAAAACAAGCATTTACTTATAATAAAGCCTATTCAAAACTAAAATTAAGCGACTTGGCAACGTTGCAGTTGCAAATTTAGAACATTTGAAGTTTCACAATCAAATTTTGCTTTCTGTTGTTGCAGTTAATATTCTATTTTTTAAATAATTTTTATGATTTATGGGATGAATGTAATAAAAAATAAGAAAATAGTTAGTCTACAACTAGTGTTAAGCGTTTAAGTGGTTGCCATCATGGATTTCGTTAAAAAATCAGCAATGAGGCAAAACGTGCGAAGTCAGTTTTGGTTTGGTCTAAATAACGAAGAACTTACGCTTTATGGCTATATATAAAGTTTCTCAAAACACTGACTATTATCCTGCTTTGTGTTATTTAGGTTGTCAAACAATAATGCTTAATATTTTTCGTAAAATTTAATAACTAATCAGGTAATTTATGTAAATATTCTTTGCCAAATTAAATCTAAATACCCATTTTTATTAGCTGTTTAACCGAATTGCAACACTGTGCTCCTTAATTTGAATTCCCAATAGCACAAAATCCGGCCATATAAATGGACCCCTCATTATTCTTTTTCATGAAATATTTTTTAACAATAAAAGTTATTTATAAATAAATTTCCGGGGAGTTGGCAAACCATAGACTGGCCTAATATACTGTAATAAAAAATTTTAACATGAATACCATCACAATTTTTTTCTTTTTATTAATAAAAGTTTATAGTATATAGATAATATTACAACAAGGTTGGCCACCTTTTTTTGGCCCAAATATCTGCCTACCAGGTATAAACAGTCAACACAAGGGTATATATTTAACGTCATTCCTAAAAATAAATCAAACACTTAAATATTGATTTTTTTATTATGAATCAGTGGTATAAGCTTGGCTTTTAAATTTCTGTCCTAAGTTAGGGTTGGCGCGATTAAAAGTTTCATGGCTCCATTAGGGGCTTAGGGTAAATATTTTTTTAGAAAAAATTGTACGCCACTGTATTTTCCCAAAATAAAAATTATTTTTTAAATCCTCCTTTGGTTTAGAACAAATTTGATCTCTTGACTTTTTTTTGTTTGATGAACGGGTTTCGCGTAAATAAATAGAAACCATTTCTCGGCATGGTCAAATTCCTATCCAATTTAATAATAAATCGGAATACAAACTAACTATGCTAAAAAATGGTTTTTATATATTTTCGCAAAACCCAAACATCAAACAAAAAAAGTCGAAAGATCAAATTTGTTCTAAACTAAATAAGGATTTAGAGAAAAAAATATTTCAAAAAATGCAGTGGTGTAATATTTTCTTCTAAAGAAATATTTACATTTAACCCCTTATCAAGCCTTAAAACTTTAAATCGCGCCAACCCTAACTTAGGTCAGGATTTTAGAAGCCAACCCTATACCATTGGATTCGTAATATATAAATCTATATTTACGTGTAGAATAACGGTATATACCCTTATGTTAGCTCTTTATACCGGGTTGGCAGGTATTAGGCCGAAGAAAAAGGTACATACTATAAACTTTTAATTCATATAAATTTTAAAAAAATGTGACTGTATACATGAATTTTTTATTATTTTATTTTATTACACTATATTAGGCCAGGATATGGTTTGCAAACCCCTGGACATTATTTATTAATAACTTTTATTGTAAAAAAATATTATCCATTTATTTAGCTAGATCTTCTTAGACTACTAGTAAAGAGCACTTCCACGTGTTTGTGGCAGCAACTTAATTCCAATTCATCTGACAGGTGGACAAAGTCACTTGGCAGAACGAGAGTAATTTCACAACCGCAAACTAAAACCCGGGAAAGTTTGCAATGTAATTTAAGAGTTCAAAGGTTTGGAAAGACAAAATGACGACACCGTTATACAGAAAGAACTTCGATTGAACAGGGTGAAAAGTAGTTTAGAATTGGAGATGTCAATGGATGGAGAAGAAGGCAACAACGATCTGTCTTTTGGCAATACTATTTCTGAACTTGAAAGTTATAATAAAAGCCCAAACCCAAATTAAGATATTTTTGTTATTTTTTGAATAAAAAAATACTTTCCTATTTATATTTCATTGTTTAAAATGTATCTTAAATCATACATTAGAGTATTATAATTACTACAAGAAGGGTAATAAAATTTTACATAATAGACCGTAAGCCAGATGCAAAATTTTGTCAGTTATTTCGTTTCAGTCCATAACTCGTACAATGCTTTAGGAAGGTTGTACATGAAACGTTGTGAGCGTCAGCTGCGTCTTTGATGGTGGAATTGTACAAGGTGCTCCAGAAAAAGATCAATATTAAACTTGTGTTTTTATAGATAAAAACACTCTATATATTAGATTAAATTTTATTTGTGGAAGTTAAAATAACGTACATTTTATCAGCGATAAAAAACTGTATGGTTTTTAAGATATTTAGAATTTTTAAAAATTCTTAACAAAAATAAAATTTTAATATATCTTACCTTACTTACTCTTGACTTCGTATGTTATGTTAGATTGCTAGAAAATTAAGTGTATAATTGCCTACATTTAAATTTTTCCTAGAAATTATACAGGGTGTCCAAAAACTAATATTTACTATTAAATTAATTTCGGATTAATTTCTCTACAAATCAAAACTAAACTAATATCCAAGCTGTTTCATTTAAAAAGAACAAAAACAGAAGTTTAATATAAATCTTTTCTTTGGAGCGTCCTGTATAATTCCACCATCGGCGCCGCATCTGACGCTCACAAAAATTCATGTAGACTAAAAACCAGTTACAAAGATGCCACAAGCGTCATACAAATAAAGACGGCAATCAACTATCGCTGTCTAAACGCGTCGTTTACATCGTGTGCGAGCAACAAAAAGACGAATAATTGAAAGTGAGACAGAAGTGGTGACGCCGTGGCATCTTCTCTACTGGCGAAAACTTTACAACCCTATTTAAGTATTTTGCGAGTTATGGACTAAGAAAAATTAGTCACGAAAATCTGTCGCTGGCTCACGGACCATAAGTAACAATGAAAAATTCAGGGCGTTTCATAGTATGTAAAGGACACAATAATCAACGGCTATTGGTTTCTTTCTAACTTATTAGTGATGTCTTTCTTTACCGATTATCGCTCACTTACTTTTACTTACATGGATCATCGAAAGTCAATACCTTTAAACAATATTATTAAAAAATCGATTTGCTTACCTATGTTCTTTTTTTTTTTGAAAATTACTTTTTATATCCTTCAGTGTATAATTATCAATTTTTAAAAACCATCGTAATATAAGTATGGTTGCTACGGTCGGTGTAGAAAATACGTGTTAAATATACGATTTTCTATTAAAAATCCTTTACACAAACGACATTTAAGAATATGTTTATTTCAAAAGTAAAAAATATTGTAACAAAACTGTTTTCCATGAAAGGTTTTTAAGTTTTGACATGCAATAAATGTAATTTATTTACAACTACATGGTTCGTAATGTTTACATTTCCAATGTTTCAAAACTTTAGGAGTACCACTTTCTTGACTTTTAACTAAAGTTTTTGATTATTTTTTCTTGCAACAGTCGTTAAAGGTTTTACAATTTGCCAACTTAACTACTAATATTCAAGACATTCTTGTCACACCTTAAAGCGCGATATACACCTTCATATAAATTAAAAGGTTTATAGGCATACGTGAAAAGGACACGCGTATAGAACTCCAAAGAGGTAGAAATTAGACAAAGACGGCATGTTAGCATACTGACGCATCGGTGCCGCTTTGTTTTATTTGACAAATTACAAGAAAATGGGTTAACCTATTTAATAAAAAAAAGTTCAAAACAAACGCCCGCGGCTGAAAGTTGTTGCCCGAGCTCCGCTAGGGTAACAGTCAGCTGTGGGCGTAAAAGTGCTTTATGCCAGAGGTGCAAAAAATATTTTTGTACGACTGAAATTATTATACAAGCATTCTATGTTGTTAGAAGAAATTTTTCACCTTTTAATGTTTCAAATTGTAATTAGTATACTTTTAAGATATGTTTAATTAAATAAATTGTTGTTTAACCAAAAAAATGGGGCATTATTTAATTTTATTATTGTTTAATAAATTTATAAATGCGGGCGTTTTTGATACTTTTTTGCCCTAGGGTGTAAAAGTGCTATTTTACGCCCTCATTTATTAATACGGGCGTTTTTAGTACTTTCTTGCCCCAAGGCGTAAAAGTACAATTTTACGCCCTCAAATGGGGGCGTAAAATTGTATTTTACGCCCGGTCGTACAAAAAATATTATAAGGTTTATTTTTAAAATTCCCAATTATTAAGGGCCTACTAATGATCTCATCACTGCATTTCTAAATCTTTGGGGTATGGCTTCACATGCAGTGACAAGACATATTATATGGTTAATACTAGAATAATTTCGGACTGTAAACTTCGAAGTGTAAACTAAACCTTAAAACGGACAGAGATAAGACTGCCCGAAAAACGTTGTGTGAATTGTTAAAATAACGGCAATGGAAGTCCGAAGTTCTTTTAGTGTTACTCAGAAATAGGGTTGCCATAAATTCTATAGCCAATGTGGGGACACCTTAATTTCTGGTATGTTTAGGTTTTTGCGGGGGATGGTTTACTATATTTTTTGTGTTTTATTATATTTATAAAATTTAGCAGCATACTGATATTGTTGCGAAATTGCTTTAACAGATTCTGCCAAAAAGTGATTCTTTTCGTGGGTCCGCTGACTTGCCATTAATTTAAAATTCTCTTTGAATTAGTATTATGTGACTAAGGGTACATTGTTATACTGAATTCGATTCAACCGATCGGATAAAACTTAATCCGACAAAAAAATGCGATCTACACGTTTTGGATTGAGCGCCATAAGTCAATCCTGTTTTCCAAGCGATCTGAATTGGGTTCAGTCCGATCGGTGGTTCTATTTGTATGATATTCACGGTTTTGGAAAAGGTTTGAAAAATTATATTTAAGTCAAACAGCTGATAAGTGTAGAAACGAAATAGTGGGAAAAAAATAAGCTTAGATATTTGCTAAAATATTGTGATAGTGTTTCTTTAGTGGTTTGCGTTATTATTTTGTCTTATTTTCTAAAATTAAATTAAATTAATTAAAAAATACCACAAAAGAAAGGTTAGGTGTTTATTTCTATTTGTTTGCTCTCTTTGTCATTGTATATACTTTTCTTTGTCAAATTTAAAAGAATTTATTAGAATCGGATTATCTGCATCCGATAAATTCTAGGTCGAAGGGCACAGTATTATGTTCAATGCGATTCGTACAATCGGATTCGATGTTTACGTTGTACCCTTAGTCTGTTAAGGAACTAAAAGTAAGTCATTACATATTTTGAATAATTTATAATATAGAACTTTATAATATAATTCCGTTGTAGTAAAAAATAATTTGTAATTACCATCTTAAATATAACCATTAGGTTATGTGATATTATAAGAAAGATATTTGAGTGTAAAATTTAGGTATACATTGAGAATATTTAAATATTTTTTTAATCTTTATTTTTTAAATGGAACAAAATATCAAGATTGGGTAAAATTTTGGTAAAAAGGTGTCACTTAAACTACTCACGTGGCCCAGTGCTAAGAGGGCACTAGAAACTTTATTTTTAAATAGAAAGGGGTCATGTAGTACACAGTGTTAATAGTCCTTTAATTCTCTACTTAACTCCACTTTGTTTTTAAGAAACGGCCCAGCTGAGCCAGACTTAGAACCGTTTTAAATTTGGCTTAAATACCGTAGAAACAGTGCGGTTTTAATGAAATTGGCTTGTAGGTCTGGAACGGCTGTGCCGATTTTTAAAAACAAAGTGGCGTTAAGAAGGAAATCCAAGCGCCTTTAGGACGGGGTACTACATGGCCCCCATTATTATTTGAAATAAAAAGTTGCTAGTGCCTCCTTAACACCAGATCACGTGACCAAAATCATTATGTTGCCAAAAAGTACCTAAAGTGAAACCATTTCACACAAATTTCACCCCATCTCGATATCTTCACCCATTCTAAAGTAAGGGGGAGGACTTTTAAAAACCGCACTGTATGTACAAATAGAGCTACGCTTGTAACTCTAGAACGACAGATACTTTTTTAATACAAAACGCTAATGAGTAGAGAATCAAAAGGCGTTTAAAACAAGGTGCTATATAACACCTCTTTCCATTAAAAAAAAGTTGCTAGTGCCTCTCTGGCACTAGGCCACGTAACCTAAATTATTTTTATGTCAAAGAGTCGTTTGGGTGACACCCTTTTACCCAAATTTTGCCCCATCTTAATATCTTGTCTTATTCAAAAGATAAAGTGAGGAACATTTTTTAATATCCTCAGTGTGTAATAAAATAGAGGTGATTTTATTTTAAATATTGAAAAAATGTTGAAGTTTTTTCGTCATTTATTATTTTCATAATTTAAACTACAAAATTAAATGTGATTTATTAAAAAATAATGGATATTTTGCTTCATATAGAGGTAGTATGCACAGACTTCTACGCAAAAATAATCTTATAAAGCCAAAAAAATAACTGCCAAATTTAAATACAGATGCCTGAATAAAAAAATGCATCGGTTAAACTAAAACTGAATTTTGTTTGTAATAATGCCAATAATTTTTTTTCCATTATTGAACATTTATTGTAGAACTTTCCAAAATAAATTATTATTTAACAATATTTATTTAATTAATTTAAACAAAAAACAAACTTGTTTACGTAAAATATAGAGATGACACATTTTTATTGTTGAAGACAAACTAAAATAAATGAGAAAAGCCAGAGACATTAAAGGAACAGTTGCGTGCCTAAAATTAGCGGAAATGAGTCGGGAATGTGGCGAAAAAAGGACCAAAACGAAGCGACGCCCCGTACCAGGCAACTGGGGCAAAAAAATCGGCACCGCTGTTAAATATATTAACCATTTTCACGGTACAGATGATGTCGTGAAACTTACGATAACGAACTAAACTTTAATTGGCCGCCCCTTTATATATAATTTAACTGTTTCGAGCTAAAACCGTGTAATTAGAGAAGTCTTGAAAATTTATGAAAGTTCATTAAAGTATAGAAAGTAAACAAAAGGTTTATATAGGGCAGCCAAATAAGGTTTAGTTTTTAACCACATATTTTGGAAAATTGTGGATCATACTATAAAAAATTATGAGTAAATACAGACAAAATGTAACTGATTCATTAAGTTGAAACCGTGTAGTCAGAGAAGTCTAAGGGGTTGTCCATTAATAACGCAAGGGTTAAAGGAAGAAGGTCGAAAAAAATCACTAAACATTACCAGGGAGAAGGGAGGGTGTAGTAAAAATACACGTGTATTTTTTGCGGTTAATGTACGATGTTGAACAAAATAGTAATAATAATACTATTTGTACATATCAAAAGTATAGGGGTTAGGGGGGATTGTTTGAAACCTTACTAAGTATCACCAGGGGAAGAGGGTTAAATATTCGTTAAAAAACATCACATGATTAATGCACGCCCTCTTAAGTATTAACAGAAGTTCAATAAAGTATAGAAAGTAAACAAAAGGTTCATATCGATTTTATTATAAAGGGTTATTTTGTCTTTATTTCTTCACAATTTTGCTTAGTATGATATACCATTTTTTAAAAGATATGACATGATTTTTTCTTTATTTACCTATACTTTTGCATAATATAATAGGCAAGTTTATTAAAGTATGCTAACAATAAGTAAACAATTGGTTTTTCGACCTCCTTAAAAGGTTTTATTTGTGTTTAATTACTCACAATTTTTTAAATAAAAACATAGCTTAAAATTAAACAATATTAATATGTCATAACACAAATATTACGATTTTTAAATTGGTATCACAAAGAAAATAATTTAGAAATATAATCTTAACATACAGTGTCATTTCTGAGCTGAACAAAATTATCTTATTTAATACGTGCTCTAAAAGATCTTTATTTTCGAGTTTTGAAGTTATTGCAGCAAATAAGCGGCTTTATTTTTGTCTTAATTTATATGGTTTCGTAATATACATAGATAGAAAACTAAAGAACATTATCTATATAGAAGTTGATTAGAGTATAATGTGTAGTAGATGCCTTAGGCTAAAATATTATGATTTAAATACATATCCATGTTTAAAAGTTAATATTAAAAAGATACAGGGTGTGAAAGTAAAACAATATATAAAATTTTAGTTTGCTAATTTTTAATTATAGCTATTTTGTTCCTAGTCATTATATTATTTAAATTTTCTATGATAAAATACAGGTAGTACAGAAAATGAAGCATTTCGCCCGACAATTTTTTGGTTCTGCATGGATTAACTTGAAATTTTAACAGAAAGTAAGGAATAGCCAAGGATCAAAATCTATATTGAACCGAAGGGCGTCAAAATCCTGGGGTTGGTTCCATCCCCCTAGGATGTGGAAATGTTTTATTTTGCATTTTAACCACAGAAAACGATGGAAAAAGTAATTCTAACTACATAATGTTCTTTATATTTTTTGTTAAACTTATACTTTTTAAGTTATTCGCGATTAAATGTAATAATTTTTTGACAAAAAGTCGATAATGGGGTTTTCGCGAATAACTCGAAACATATGCATGCATATTTTAATTTAAAAACTGTATAAAGCAAAATTGTAGGTTTTAAAAAGGCAAAGAAAATTGTTTTATTATAATTTTTCTACAACCAATACGAACAAAGATACGGAGTAGTAATGGTTACCTTTTATATAAATAATAAAGATATAAAGTAAAATAACAGGAAAATGCTGCATATTTTAAGGAAAACTCATAAAATATTTTTTGAATTACCCAATGAAACCTTTCTTTTTTAAGAGAAATAGGTGTTTAACATAAAAATTAACTAAGCTAGGATAAAAACAATGTCAGTTTTTAATGTTTTCTACGAAAAAATAAATTATGACAAGCCTCTAACTACTTCCTAATTAAAGTTGACCGTTACCTTTTTGCAGTTCTCTTTATACATGTATTAGTAATTCCTTTAAGAAAGTTTGTCCAATTTTAAGTGCCCAGTTTCAGATAAATTTAAGCTTAAAGTGAAAAACGATTATTTATAGTTTCATATTTTTTACCCGTTTTTTCTAACCTACTTTTAAAATACTGTAGATAGGAAACAAATTAAGGGTTCTTAAATTGCAGCTTTTTTAATGATTAAAATTTTTCTGTGCGTAGGTTTTTTGTACAGTGAGAATTTGGCTAGATGTAGTCGTTAAAACCCTCTATTTACAAACGAGCACCACCTTTTACGAACTCTTCAACTCACCTCATTTAAAAACCAAGGAATTTTAAGGAATTTTACTACTAGGGCCTTGCCCATCTTAAAAAGCCCAACAAGAAACTTAAAAAAACTTTTTATCATTAAAAATATAGGAGATACGTTAAAAAACCAATAAATTGCGAATAAGGCCACTTGGAGCATAATACTTTACATAATATTTTTAAAATTAGGCATTTTAAATTTGTTAAACTTCTTAGACGTACTATTAATACATGTCTTAAGATAATTGTAAAGTACTTAAGGTCAGCTTTAGTTAGGAAGGTAGTTGGGGGTTGTTTTTATTGACTTTTTCGTAAAAAAATAGTTACTGACCTTATTTTTATAATATCTCACTAATTTTTTACGAAAAAGACTTATTTAAAAAAGTCCAATTATATTCTCAAAAAGAAAAGGTTTAATAAGGTTTTCTCGAAAAATAGAGCATTTTCTCGTTATTTGACTGAATCTTAATTTTGACTTTGAAATTTAATATTTAGCATTTGACGAAAAAAAGCTAACAATTAACACTCCGTATGTTAGTTCGTATTGGTCATCGAAAAATTATAACAAAATCATTTTGTTACAATTTAAACCTACAATTTTGCTCCTTAAAGTTTTTTTGAATAAATGCCTACTTTTCAAGTTATTCGCGAAAAAACCACTAAACCGCCGATTTTTACGTCGAAAAATTGTTACTTTCAATCGCAAATAACTTAAAAAATATTAATGTTATAAAAACAAATTGCTAAGAATTACTTTTTTCATTGATTTGTGTGGTTAAAATGTAATACATTATTTCAACCCCCTAGGGGGATAGCAACCACCCTCAGGGTTTTGGCGCCCTTCGGTTCGATTGGTATAGGTTTTAATCCTTGGGCAATTTCCTACCTTCTGTTAAAATTTCAAGTGAATTTATGCAGGACCAAAGAACTGTCAGGTTTTACCTTTTAGGGCTTTCTTTTTCTGTACTAAGGGGTTTTTAAAATTATTTAAAATGTGTCAAAATTAATCAAAAAAAAAAAAAAATGATTTTTATTTTATTTCGATACCCTGCATCTTCTATATTATCAACTATTAAACATAAGAATGTCCGGGTCTATTTTATCATTTTGTTATACGAAATATGTAGTTTTTCTTATAATAATAACTTTTAGAACACTTTGTGTTCAAATTTATTATTTTTGTACTGGTAAAAAAACAAATTTTCATTTTTAAAAAATAAATAAATACTTAAAACCCACAGCCTTTCTGATTTTCAATCAGCAGGTGGCAAAACTAAAAACCGCTTCGTAACGCGATCGTCTCGTTACGTAGTCTAAAATTAAACGTCGGGCCGATATGGTGATATAATGGCCCTGTAACCAGACGGAAATGAAGTCACGCGTGCTCTAAACTGAGTCTTAGCTGGGATTCTTAGGTTATTGAGGCTTTCATAAACAATGTGGGATTGACTGTCTAAATAGGTAATTTGATTTTATGATTTAAAGATAAAGTGCACTTTTTATGCGTTGGTAGTGGGTTAAGAATTAAAAAAGTAGAACAATCAGATGCGTTTGTTAAAAAAATAATATAGCATAGAAATTTTAAAGTTAAAAAAATCTAATATAGCAGGAGCTCATGTTTTTTAGACTCTTCTCAAAACTAAAAAAATAAATTTTTGCAATAAGGTCAAAACGATTACTAAGATTCTAGCAAAGGTGTATAAAATTGGCACCAAAATTTGTCACAGTAAAAAGAGTAATTTTTACAATATATTACACTGGACGGCAGACAACACAAATTTTAGGAAAGTCCAACATTTTTCTCAGTGAATCTGTTGGACCTACCAAACATGAGGGTGGGGTTAGCTAGGCGCAGTCGCGGTGGCCTCAGCTACAATCAGCTACGATAACGTCATTAGCTGAAGAAGTATTTTAGGAATACCTTTTATAAAAATTAAGTTAATTTTAAAACATTTAGTGAACGCCTCCTGTGCATTAGAATAAATTTTTTGGCATACAAGAAAAAAATAATTTTTACCAGTGCCATAAATGGTTTAGGGTAAATATTAAAAAGAAAAAAATGGTACGCTACTCTATATTTTTTTCGTCCATTTAGTTGAAAACTAATTTGCTTTCTTGACTTTTTATTTATGTACGGTTTTCGCGTAAAAAAATAAATAGAAACCAGTTCCGAATTTTTTAGGGCAGGACTAATTGGTATGCGTTTTTTTTGCATTTGCTTTCAAAAATTATTTGTAAAATTTCTCCCTAATTTTAAGTCTATGCAAACCCTGAAATGGCATTGCTTCAGCCAAAAATGCATAAAAAAACATATTTTTATATGCCCCTTTGGAAAATTTAATAGGTTTAATAAGTTTTTAAACAAAAATTAGAATGGGCCCAAGTCAAATAAACGACGGTTTTTAAGGTCGCTAACCAGAATTATGATGTTTAAATTGACCCTCTGAACAAACTTGATGCCCGGAAGGAGATAAGCTTGGCGCCCAGGTGTTATTTGGGTTGCTAAATTCAATTATGGCATTGGCGAACACCCCACGTATACCTGGTGTGCCCTAGCCTGGACGCAGACATCATCTTTGAATTTTTTTTACAAGAGTGCCAAAAACAACCCGAAAATCATTGTGGGGCGCTGAATCCAAATTTCGTGTTGCACTAGAAGCTCGATCTCCCGAACACCTAGTGCATCAAGAACTGAACGTCATCTTCGTGGCTTTTGCTGACAAAATCAAAAAGGCGTAGCGAAAACTATAAGGGGTTTTATTCCGGCGCTGAATGAGAATTGTCGTGTAGAGCCAGGTTCCGGTGCACCAGGGAATCATTTTTGACGTGAAATTCTGATTCAGCGTTCGAAAAAACCCGCTTTACAATTTTCGGTTCGCTTTTTTAAATTCTGTCAGGAAAAGCCACGGAGATGACGTTCAGAGCTCGATGCGCCAGGTGTTCGGAAGGTCGTTTTCGATATGAAATTTGGATTCTGCGACCTACAAAATACCCCACAATGATTTTCGGGTTATTTTTGGCACTGTTGTCAGGAAAATTCTCAAAAATGATGTTTGCATTCAGGATAGGGCGCACCACGTATCCGTGGGGTGTTTTCCGATGCCATTTTTAAATTCAGCAACCCAAAGAACCCCTGGACGCCGAGTTTCTTTCCTTCCTCACATCAATTTTGGACGAGTCCCACGAAGATGATACTCGTCGCCGTTTCTGAGATCCAGGTGTTCGGGGGTCAATTTAAACATCATAATTGTGATCAGCGACCCTAAAAATCGTCGGTTACCCGACCTGGGTCCGTTCCGATTTTTATTTAAAAAGTTATTCAAATTTGATTTTTTTTTATGCCAAAAAAATGTATTCTAATGCATAGGAGGCATTCTCTAAATATTTTAAAATTATCTGAATTTATATAATAGTTATTTTTTACCTAAAATACTTCTTCAGCTAATGACATTATCGCAGCTAATTATATCTGAGGCCACCGCAACTGCGCTTACCTAACCCCACCCTTATTTTTGCTAAGTGCAACAGATTCCCTGAGAAAATTTTGAATTTTTCTTAAATGTGTGTTGTCTGTCGTTCACTGGCTCTTAGACAAATAGGTTTCAATCTTGTTAGTCATAGAAGGTGGTTAGCATTTTAAAATAAAAATGTTTATGGTACTTCCGGTTAAACCTAAAGTGAATTTAAAGTTGTGATTGAGAAAAAATATGCCAATTTATGCTTTTATTATAATGTAAAATTTTTAATAGTCTGCACAGAAAAAACACTGATTTCTTATGCCTTAGGATTTAACCAAACATACCTATATCTAAAAGTTGATACAAAAGAAGATTTTTATTTTATTTTTATATTTTTTGATGTTTTCAATATTTTAGTAAAACTAGGTCTAGGGGTTTTTAATATGATCTATTGAGATCTAATATTAATTTTTATGTGTAAACTAGGAGGGGCTAGCTACACTATATGAATTTCTTTAAAACGTATCAACTTTTTGTGCTACTCTGTATGTACCATCTAAGTAAATCAGTAAACTTCCCATTGCTTTCTGTAGAAAAAAGGGATACTTTGTAAGAATGGCTCCGGGAAACCGTTTTTAAGATATTTGCATTTAAGTGGTTTAGTGCATACAAAAAGTATATGAAAGAATACATTAAATCATTCGTTTATTATAAAGCAGTCGTAGTTATGACTAATATGCTGTTTTTAAAGGCATTAAATTTATGCACTAAGACACTTCAATTAAAATATCTGAAAATGGCTGCTTAGAGCCATTTTTACAAAGTATACTTTTTTGTGTAGAAACTATAAGAGAATTTACTGGTTTTCTTAGATGATACTATGGTAATACAGCAACGCACAAAAAGTTGGGAAGTTTTGGAAAAATTTAAATAGTGTAGGCAGTCCCTCTGGGCTACACAAAAAATTAATATCAGATCAGAATAGGTCATGTCAGAAAACCCCTGAATATCGAGTTTTATTACAATATTCAAAATGTATAAAAAATTATCGAAATAAATTAAAAATATTTTTGTTTACTTTGACACCCTGTATCTTCCTTATTATCGGCTTTTGGATATAGGTATGTGTGGTTAAATCTTATTATCTTGGTATAATGAATCTGTGGTTTATCTGTGTTTTATCTGTGTACCATTAATTAGCGGACACCCTTAATAAATAGAAGCTATTTATGTATGTTGTCATTATGCCTATTCCTGTTAGTCAGGCGAAACTGGTCTGAGGAGGGATCCATGGTCGATATCGTAAAAAAGCAAAATTTTTTTAACTGCCTAAAGGGGAAATATACTTTGTGTATGGGTTAATAAACTTTTATCTGTCCAAGCGCAAAATTACTCTATCTCTAGTAAAAAAAAAACAAAAAATATATATGAATTTAAGTGTTTTATTTGTCACTTTCTTATTAATTTAAATAAAAACAAATCCTTAACTTATATTTACTGATATTATTTCTGCAATTTATTGTTTTTTGATTAGTTCTGCAAGTGCTTAAAAGTTACGTGTTTTATAAGGTTACTATTGGTCCCCATGCAACAATAGTATAAATACCTTCATATTACTAAAAAACGCTATGTGGGTATACCACTTATTAAAAGAAAATATGTTATGTTTTTAAATTTTTCAGTTTCAGTTTTTTAAAAATACCGTAAAGATTTTGGATAATAATAAAATATAAATGGCGTTGTGCATATCGTCGGTATAAAGGTAAAAGTCACTAACTAAGTAATATTTTTCTCAAAAATTAGTTAAGCATACCCAGGTTACTTGCGGTAATAGTTCTATCATATGAACAACTTAAAACTGCCATGTTTGGCTTCTGAGGCCCTTAAGTATAATAATAAATTTTAAGTGCAATAAAAGCTTTTGTGGTAACGGTAAAACTGCCTAAGTATCTTAAAACGTAAATAAATAATATTCCGTGTGTCACTTAGTAAGTTTTTGGATGCAAAAGTCGAGACTGGATATTAATCGGTGGTTTATTAAGTCAAGCCATTAATTTAGTTTTATGTTTAGTGAGCTAACAATTTTTCTAGTGCTATTATGTGCAGTTATATTACTATATTTATGCACTATATGGTAAAAACTAGGTTAAATAAGAGTAAAATTCATTAAGTGTGAAAACTGTTATTTCTGACGTTCTTTGGATGTTTTTTAACACGCTTTTGTTAACTTGGGTTGTAACTATCTATCTATCTATCTATCTATGTAACGGAATCTTTGAGCCTAATTTTAACCAACTTCCAGCTATTCGATTTCTTTGAAACTTTGCACACGTGTCAAGGACCGATGAAGATGCAATAATTTAAAAACAGTATCCCGTTATCTTTTTTGAATCGCCAGGAAAAAAATTCCATTATATTATAAAAACAACACCTAGGACGCCATCTGTTGGCAACATTTCAAACTTTGCTATTAAATGAAGAAGAAATTTTTAGTTTTTACACAATTTGGTTAGTTGCACCATGAGTGTTTAATTTTTATGAAAAATAAAAATATAGGGTTAGTTGCACCATTAGTTCAAGGATTAAATAATAAAAATTACATTATGTGTAATGTATACATAATACATAATGTGCAATTAATAAAAATTAACATTCTTTTTTGGATCGCCAGGAAAAAAAATTTCCTTTATATTATAAAAATATAAAAACAACACCTAGGTTGCCACCTGTTGGCAACATTTCAAACTTTGCAATTAAATGAAGAAGAAATTTTTTAGTGGGTTGCAATATATTGGCAACGGTCCAAACATTGCCTGGATTGCCATCTGTTGGCAAAATTTCAAACTTTGCTACTTAATGAAGAAGAAATTTTTAGTGAGTTGCAATCTGTTGGAAAAATTTTAAAATTTGCCACTCTTGTTCATTAAAAAATATTTTCGCCATTTTGTCAAGAGTAGCAGAAACTAAAAATGAAAAATAATTAATAGTTTAAAAAACTAAAAAACACGCTTTTATATGCAACCGAACTAAAAATTAGAAAATAATTTTTCATTAAAAAAAATATTGTCATTTCATAGTAAAAAGCGTGGGGTGATAAATATATTAAATGTTATAATTATTATATTTGCAAATATCTATGATGGAAAAGTTATGAAAAAATAGTAAAATGCACCCCACGCTTTTTACTATGAAATGACAATATTTTTTTAATGAAAAATTATTTTCTAATTTTTAGTTCGGTTGCATATAAAAGCGTGTTTTTTAGTTTTTTAAACTATTAATTATTTTTTGTAAAATTAGAAGCAACCCTTTATAGAATTTATTACTTTTAGAAGCAATATAAAACTTGATAGCATAGGCTTTTCTTTATTTTTCAAAGCAAAATTTATATAAAATTGCTGATATCTCCAAAACATGTAATTGTTACTTAGTTAGTTTTACCTTTATACCGACGATATGTACACTGTCGTTAACTCGGTATTCTTGGTAAATTGTTGCGAACATTCGCAATTTTTTTCTATTATTATCATTGTGTGTCCGTCGGACAACCACAAAACATACAAAAATAAATAATATTTTTTTATTTAATTAAGGTGTTTTAGATCATGTATGATCTAAATATCCCTCTGAGCATAACAAAGTAAAAAATTAAATATGTTCTAGTAGACACGTCAAGGTTTAACAAACTGAAAAAAGTCCATCCGACAACCAGTCTCTTGAAAAATCAGCAGTTTGGATAAGTAAATTGTTATCCGTAAGACAACTTGATTGTCCTTGGAAAATGGCAATATGGCTTAAAGATTAATAAGTTAGTTAGCTGTGTTGGTAGTGACATTGTTATTTGATCCTGGTTGTTAGGGTTCGAATTATGTGTACACAACATGAAACGTATCTAATTTGTGTTTTTCTGGTTTTATTGTTTAAACTGTTTAAAGGGCTTTGCTTAGATTACAATAAAGAAAGTAATTACAATTATTTAAAATAAATAAATATTACATTTTTTTTTAATTATATGCAAATTTTAAAACCGGGACAAAAAAGTTGATTTACCTATACACCCAGACAGTGAAGAATTTTTAAATTTATAATACTGACCTATTTACTGCTGCTTAACTTCTAGTTAAAAACACAAATTATCTAAATTAAAAATTATTCATACCAAAAGTTGTTACATTCCAGCATCCTTCTTTATAGAAATCCATCCTTATTTTCCCGTACCGGTACGAAAAACTTTTAATTGTCAATTTGCATTTTTAAGATATTCATTCGGGATGTTATTTAAGGTGTCTAAACTTCGAGCCGTATCCAACCAAATTCTAATTTTATCTGCACCAGAGTCTGCACCTGACTACATAAAACAGAAATTACGGAACTTCTTTAATTTCTTTTGTTTTTACTCTTTTTCTTTTAAAACTAACTAATGAAAAAAGGAGTGAAGGTTCGTTAAATTATTTAAATAAACAACTAGATAAATCGTTTAACAAGTACTTGGGACCAACTGCGATTTAAGCAAAGACAGTGTTTCGTACATTAACGGGTGTCTCTAGCAGGTAAGTTTCCCTATAACGTTTTTATTATTCAAAGATATTAAAATACAATTTATAACAAGAAAGTGACCTGCAACCATCTTTCTACTGGATAAAAACTATTTTATAATAAACTAGCTTTTGCCCGCGGCTTCGCACACCTTTAATTCGGAGTAAAACAATTCCCTTTCCTATACCGTAAAGATTTTGGATATTATTGTATACATATAAACCTTTCTTTTGAATCACCTTATCTATTTCAAAAAACCGCATCAAAATCCGTTGAATTGTGATAAGAAACTTAATAAAAAAAATTTTTGTACTCCGAGTAAATTATTTTTTTAAATACCAAATTTGTTTTGCAAATCTTTATATTTAAGCAATTTTGTAAACCTTTAGAGGGTATAATATCATAGTTAGAATGCATTTTAATTTTAAGGGTTTTTTAATATAACATCTTTTGACCCACCCTGTGTGGCAATTCTATATTTTTATAAACCATAAATACCTATGCACAACACTTTTTCTCAATTGCAATATAAACTATTTTTTAAACACTCTGGATATGTTTTTTTTTATATTATTATACATATGAACCTTTCTTTGGAATCACTGTATCCATTAAAATACCCACATCAAAATTCGTTAAGTAATATCGAATTTTAAATGTAATCTATTTTTTAAACACTTTGTATAGGTTTTTTAAGGGCTAATAGCAACATATGTTTTTTCTAGGTTTGCCAATTTTGGTCAACTAGATTTAGACAGGACTAAACTTTTTCCAAAATACTGTACTTAACCTCGTTGCATCAGAAATCTGATGTGACAATTCAGCTAATACGTTTTTCTTGTAGTCAAACTATGGAAAATAAATCAATTAAAGCGAATCTGTCAACAATTTAAGGATTTTGGAATAATAATTATTTTTGATAAATAATCCTCCCCATAAAGCATACATTTCTTTCGATTTGAAAAGAACTTTGTTTTTGATGTCCCTTGAAAATCAAAAATGTGAGGTTACCGGGTTACTGAGTTGGATGCTGACCAAAATTAACAGTAAAATCATTAAAAATAAACGTATTACTCTAGTTGTAAATAAAATTAATTTGTTTTGAAATAAAGTTTATTGCATCGTTTTGGAAAAAGTGCCGTAAGTCCAGTACTGGTTAAATCTATTTGATAAAAAGTTAATATTGGTTAAAAAATGTGCAAGTTTAATTTGGCCCACATTGTAGTTGGAAAATATACTATTTTATAAAGAAATTATATTAGGGATTAAAAGTAGCTTTAAAATATGCAAGTTTGCTTATTTTAAAGGGTAAACTTGTTTAAAATGCTTTCTGCGAAAACGAGCGTTTTTGTGCCTTTACGATGTTTTGACAGTCCTTATGCTTTCTTTACGATTTTAAAATAAACATGCACTAAACTTAAATTTTTGCTGTTAACGCATAAAAAAAGGTTATGTTTATTTTTAAACACTCTTTCTTTATAATAATGTTTTCGATATAGTGCGTACTTAAGTAGACACACTGTATAATGCAGGATTATGATGTTAATGCGCATACACATAACCAGAGATGCCCTTGAGCCGTAAGCCTACCTAAGTGCAAGGGATCTTGCGAATAAGTGCTATCGTTTATATGTTCAAATTGCAGTATCTTCCTTTTGGATATACTGTGGCTCCAAATACAGCTCAAGAATTTGCATGCAATTAATGGAGTCATATGTTTCTAACTGTAGCTCACTTAATCAATTTACGGGTGTATATTTCTTCCTTAGGCTTCTAACACTATACATAGGCGTAAGCGGCCAGCGTAGAGCGGAAAATGTAAAAGCGCTGTCTTTGATTTTTATGCGAAAATAGAAGAACTATTTTTTAAATTAGCCGGCTGCAATATTCCTGAACGAAAAAGCCCTGCTGCTGTTCGCCCGGAATGAACAAATTCTATCCGCGGAGCGTTTTTAAGGTATATCGGGTGTTCCTCCGTCGAGCGGGACAAAGTGGTCCAATATTTTCTCCCTAATTATTTTAGAAGAAAATATTATTTGGATTTTTAAAAAGCACGAAAAGTTGTACCCAGTGTACAAATTTCAGCTCTTCTCAGTCCGCCAGCTAAGAGATAAATGCTAAAATAAGTTACAAATCTCCTATCTTCTTATTATTAGAAGTTTATAATAAAATACCAGAAAAATTATTTAACCTCTTACTCTCAAGTTGTCAGATCAATTTCACATCATTTTTAAATAATGAACTACTCAAATCAAGAAAAGATCACTATAATAAAATGGTTTTATCAGGGAAATATATGTTTGCAGCATATTTTCCCAATAGGCCAATACCAAGTAAATCGACAATAGAACGGACGATAAAAAAATTTGAAACGACAGACACAGTAATCAATAATTGCAAATGTGAAGAAAATCGACGTGAAAATCAGAGACAAATTGTACAAAACGAGAGGGATTTAGACGTGATACTTTGTGTAGAGAAAGCCGAAGGAACTGGAGGACATTACTGGACAACACCACACCACAATATCTCGAATTTTAAAAAGATGTAAATACAAAGACATCAGGAATTAAGAGACGGAGAGGAAATACGACGACAGGAATTTTGCTTTGAGACGATGGAGAGGACAAACACTGACAGAGGTTTTTTACAAAATATTTGCTTTACTGAAGAATGCACTTTTACATTGAACATCAAACCCAACATTCAAAATTGCCGGTACTGGAGTAACGAAAACCAAAATCGATTTGTTGAGACAAGGACTCAATATCCACCAAAAATTAATGTTTTGGCGGGAATTTTCGGCCACCATATCCTTGGACCATTTTTTCTTGACCTGAATGCGGAGTACTTTCTGGAACTTTCAGAGGAACAAATTTTACCTGCTTTAAACAACCTTGCTCGTGAAAATCAAGAGATTTGGTATCAAATGGATGGCTGCCCAGCACACAGTACCAGAACTCTGCGCGAATACTGGAACAACGACATCATAGGCCCGAACCAAAGATTAACAATGTTAAAATATACTTACTCTTTGCCCGAACCACATAATATCTTGGCCAGCCAGGTCTCCGGATCTTTCGCCAAATGATTTTTTTCTATGGGGACATTTAAAAACTAAGCTTTATACTATTAAAAAATATGAAAATTTAAACCAGCTAAGGAATGCTATTTCCGCTGAATGTGCAAGAATATCGATGTACCAACTAGCCAACGTAAGAAATGAGTTTTATAATCGTTTGGGTTATTGTCTGGCAGTTAATGAAGGAATATTTGAGCATTTGATTAAATCCTGATATTTTCGTCATAAATTGATTTCCACAATGATTTTTTTGCAACTTTTAAAACTGCGAAAAATGCTTAGGGTTCCAGTCATGAAACCATAAGGCTTAAACACATGTTTCGGGAATCGGATTAGGCGGGTTTCATATAACTGGTGTAACCCTTACGATTTTTGGCACAATGGTTGCGTTCGCCCAGTCTGACACCCGAAATATTTGACATTGACAGGCTGCGTCAAAGCGCCGTATCCATATTAAATGGCGGTATGAATATTTGTGGTAGAGTAGTCAAAAAGAGAACCCACGTAAAAAGTTTTAAAAGGGTTTTTATTATGAAGACCATTTTATAACTGCCCCAGGCACTATTTCTTCCAGCACTTTTTCTGGCCGCTTTTCTTATTAATTACACATGCAATTACGGTGCTAATTAAACATACATTTTTAATAAATCAATGTTTATGACATATATTTATTTTTATTTGTATAATTGCGGTTGTTTGTTCTTTACAATAAGGTGATGTCTCTGAAAGAACGTGTGTACGCTAATAACAGTATGAATCTCGCAGACTTTTCTCTTCAGGCAGGTTCGAAGGCATGTCTAATCGTATGTACGCTCATTTATAGGACACAAAGAGCAAATTATTTTTGAAAAGAAATTAAGTATTCATAAGAAATGTCTTTTAGTGTTCCGGTGATGTTATCTTTTAATCTTTCTTTGGGATCCCCAAAACCAGCTTTTCTTTGTTAAAAAGTTTATTAAAATTAAAATAAGTTTAAATGAAATTATTTTGGTGAAGTATGATTAACCCTTCTAAACTTGGTATTCGGTGTCCTTTGGGAACTCTATTAAATTACGGTGAGTTGTCAGGGAACATTTGTTTAATTTTCTTAATGAATTAATAAATTAAACCAATTAAATTTAAAAAATAAACTGTTGTAAGGTTATATAAATAAAATCATGATTTTACTAACTTTTTACTAACCTTTTAAAATTTGTGAACTTTTTACGTTTGGCCTAAGCAACTTATTCCGATAAAAATAAATAAAGCTTTCCGTTTATAAAAAAAGAAATACCAGAAGCACAAAACTGGGAGTTCTGGTAATGGTGCCGATATCAGTGTTAAATTCTTAAAACAAGATACCAAATTTGTTATGCAATGCATTTCTTTAATGCCCCCTCCACCCTTTTAATTCCTTAATTAAATTAATTAAAAAAATAAAGTTTGGACTATAAAATTAATGCACAAAAACCAATTTTTAAGGTAAAATTGAGGACGGTATTTTAAAAGTTACCTAAATACCTGGGTTGGATGGCCATATTTCCAAAACTAATAAAGTTAAATTTTCCTAATCTGATATTTTCTTAGTGCTCTTTAAAAGATTTTTTAATGGTATTACTGATGATAATATACAATTATACAGGGTGGGCAAAAAGTATATTTTTCTAATAAAGACCCTGTTATATTATAACATTATAACATTTAAAAATCTTTAAAAAAGCACATTGGGTACATCTAATTTATTTACTTTTGGAAATATGGCCATAAAAATTATGTACTACAAGACACTTTTATAATTTAATTTTTTTCCCAGCAGCCATCCTATAGTATTTATGTATTAATTTTATATCCTAAAGTTTTTTTAATTGATTTGTTTAGAAACTAAAAGGCAAGGGGGCAGTTATGAAATTCACTGTATGCGTATGTAAATGTTCTAGCGCTTTTAAAGATATTTTTCCTACGACCACATGCGAAAATGGCAAATGTACACTGTTTGGTTAGTTCTGCAAGAAATCGCCTTATATTGTACTAGTGTTGCAAAGTACTTTACGTCACTAGTGTAATATAAATTTTAATGTCATTTTTAAAGACAAAAGATCACATGCCTATGTTAGCCGGAATAAAAAGCAGCTGTCATCATGGTCATATTGTTTTTAAAATAAATTTGGAGTTATCAGACTGTTAATTGAAATTATATGCTGGGTAATTTTTGAAATAAAAATATTTTCAAAAAGTGAGGAAAAGCGTCACCCTAGTATTGCGAAGTTTTTATGTGTTTTCCCATTTCTTCTCCAAAGACAAACAAACTTAAAATTTAGTTTTTGGTAAATAATTTGTGGTCGTAGAAAAAACAGTATACATTACTTGTGTGAAAATGAGTTTTTACACTCGTGGGTTTGTCCCACTCTGCTGATGCCTCGTGCAATATTCCAAATTGTGTGAAATTAGTCAGTTTTCACACTTGTAATATAATATACTATAAGAGTTACAGTACTTTTTACTAACCCAATATGGTAACAGTGTTATCAATTACTTCATTAATAAGGTTTATTGCGTGTAATTAAAACCACCAACGCTAAATACACATCAATATGGCCCCAAATTAAATTCTATTTTTACATGCAATTAATGCATCCGAAATTATTCCATTATTGCAAATTAAATTTTCCGGTTATGAAATTAAATACTGAACATATAGAGCCGGTAAAACCGTGCAGGGAACATAACAATTCAGAAACCACACTTAATATATAATTGTTGCGGCATCAAGTTGAATAGTCCATTAATTTTTAAATTAATGCAGTATTTTTCCTTTAAATTACTCTGTTAAATATGGTTTAATATAAACGAACGTTTTCACATACAGTAAGGTACTAATAAAGTGAATAATTTGCACATAAAAATTACCTATTCATAAGGAAAGACTTTCAGGTAAACAGAGGTATACAGGCTGATCTAGGAAACTGCAAGAAATACAGGGTTGGTTAAATTGGAGCAAAGTTCCGCATTTTTATGTTTAACAGTATTTCGTTTTAAAAATTAAAAAATTTGCAACCATTCCGAAATTTTGCACAGAATTTTTTTCTCGGTTTGTTTGAAGAGATATTGTAAAACAAACGACACATTTACATTGCCACTTTTTTGTTTTATAAAATGACGTCACTAAATTGAGGATCCGACGTTTGGTCTTAAGGCCATCATCATTAACCTTGTTTTTTTAAATGGGCGGAATATTTGGTTTTAAACTTAATAAAACAAAATAAGTGCAAGTGTCAAAGTCATAGGGATTTTAGGATGATTAATGATCATAGCATTGTAGATGTAAACTTAAAATTTTTTTACATTTAAAATTCGTGTAAATTCTTATTTAAAATTGGTGTATTTAGACATAAAATGATTCTGTAGAAAGCATAAAGCGGAAAATATACAGGATGTTCCAGTTAAAAATAAAAATTTCCCGTAAAACCAGAATAGAAAAGTCTTGTTATACTGGTTCAGCTAAATTAAAAGATGGATAGCCTTGTAAAGCAATTAAAGTGTGTTGAGAGATAAGGATTTTAAAACATAAATCGTATTAGTCTTATGGCACTGAAATAGTTCTATTATTATTAATTTAGTAGGATACAATGCTCTGCTAGTACAAAAAATAATACTGTAATATAATTATACATTAAACACATTATTACACATATTATTATTTTAGGTTTTTATAAAAATATGTATGTATTTTGTCATTTTTGTTCACGTATCCATGCAAAGTCACATTGTTTAAATGCCGAATTTATTTATTTAATCTCTACCTGTTGGTATTCTATACGCGTTAGACCGTCCCTTTTTTACTCAAAGCCTGTGAAGCTTCTGATTTAGCTAATGATGTTTTTGCATATAGGTGACTTTTTGTAGAGTTACAACTCTACCAAGTTTAGTTAATATTGATAAAAAAAAAGAAATTATGGCAGTCGAAACGTAATCTTGACAACTACATTATTTTTAAGAGGTCTTAATTGAATCTTTACCCCTCAGCTTGATTATGTACTTTAAAGAGGGACCACAACGTTAAAGGGTTTTTATTGTTTTATATGGTCAATGGACCCCCAAATATGACTCACTTCAAAAAACTAAAAATAAGCTGTTGTCACCCTGTTTTTAAAAACCCACCCATTTAAATGGTAGCACTTCGCGATTTAGAGTGCTACCATTTGAGTGGGTTCGTTTTTAAGAACGGGGTGAAATCAGCCCCTTTTAGTTTTTTGAGGTTAGCTCGAAAACTACGCACCTTGTCCAGGTAGTAGTTAACAGAAAAGTTGTAGGAAATTAAATTTTCCATTAAATAACGCTTTTTAAATTTAAAAAAATATATTTTTGACCAAAATATTCTCAAAAGAGCAAAAAAAACACGAAAAAACGCGTTTTTAAATTTTTCTTTTGGATTTTGCCCTAACACTTTTTTCCATGTGGTTTAGGTATAGGTATTGCTTTATAGAAAACAGAAAAACTTTTATTATTTCTCTACAAAATGACGCTAAGTAGATGTCTTGGTATTCGAGAAACGATTTTTCAAAGATTTACCACTCACACCATTTTTCGGATATTTTACCTATTTTTTGCAAACAGTGTTCCGTAACTCTTTTCTACGCAGTTTTAGGTATAGGCAATGGTATATTAAGTTAAAAAAAAATACCATTTAAAAGGTCTATTGTAATAGTGTCTTAGAATAATAATAAGTAAAACATGGATCTTCAATTTTTTCTACGATTTTTCCTAACCTTTACGTATATCTTTTTAATTCCTCGTTATAAATTTTAGTTTAAATAATGCTTAATTAAGGAAAAAGCTTATTTGTTTACCTTTAAAATAGTGTATTGAAAAAAATGGTGAGATTAATTCTAAGCAAAATATGGTTAGTCAAATTGGCATACTGCAACGACATAATTTTTACGTAAATTTTCTTGATTTTTTCTTTTGCATTTAGGTATATACAGGGTATGTCGCTAAAAAAGGGTCCTCACCTTTTAAACACAATGCTACCTGTCTTTCCCATAACATTTTATATAAACTACACTTATGCGAGGTCCCTTTCATACACATTACAATTAAGGGCCTAAAAAAACGACCGCAATCTTTAATTTTTATGTTATTTCCGTATGTCACATGTTATACCTTCACCTTGACGCGACGCCCCCAAGGGCAAGGCCATAGGGTACCGCCTACACCTAGCCACGCTACTGTATCCAAATATCACTTTCTAATAAAGAATATAAAGCTAGCAAGAATTAATTATGGTAATATTTTAAACCTTCACTAAAATATTTTTAAAAGTAATTAATCGTACTTAAAATCGAAAATCACGTTTTTTAAAACGAACAACAGCTTTTGTTCTAATTTTAAAGCATTCATTTCCTGTTTACAGTGCCCGGCCGTATTTCAAATAATTGATACATTTATTACCATTACTCACTAACTGTGAAATTAACTTCCATTTTGACTTTTTATATTTACCACAAATTATTGTTCTATTTTCGTTTTTAAATCGAAAATAAATGGAATTATTTGGAAAGTCGTTTTGTAAAAATAAATATTAGCGGGTAATTTTGTTTGTGTATGGTAATTAATTAACAAAATTTATTATTTTTCATATTTCTGTGTACCTTTTTAATCAGAATAAAAAATATATAGTACAGTCAAAATATTAGCAATCAAAAAGTTAAAAAAAACACAGTAAAGAGTTTTTTTATCCATGTTTAAAAATTTTCATATTTTTATTTACTTTTTTTTGTAAAATGTATTTATTTAATATAATAGGTATTTACTTTTTAATTGTAAACTACAATAAGTAGAGCCCTTTAAACAGTTTTACCGATAAAACCAATAAAATACATCTGGTTCTTCTCATGTACAGGGTTTTTTTATATTTTGCCACCCCTTTTTAACAATATATAAGGAGAAAAAAAGTCCTGTATAAAAGTTTTATAGTTTTTTTCTTTTACGTTTTGAGCCTAAAAAATAAACAAATAAATATCAAAAACTCAAGAAAATTTAAGGGTCAAACTTGTTTTAAATGGAACACCCTGAATATTATGTCACTAATTAAAATGTCTTTTAAAAAGCTTTACAAATATACCGCATTTGATAAATCTATCATTAATAGTTTTCGATGTATGACAACTTAAATGTGAAAAATAGTACTTAGATTTATATTTCTATTATACCTACTCTTACCTACGGCACTAAGGTGAGACTGTAGATGTTATGAAAATTATCCCCAGATTTAAATGGCCATATTTCCGAAACTATTAAAGATAGCTTTATCAAATGTGTTTTTGTAAAGTTTTTTAATGGTGACATAATATATAGGGTGTCCCATTTAAAAAAGTACCTTTTTTTCCTTGAGTTTTTGATGTTCATTTATTTTTTGTTCATGCTTAAAAGATAACAGATAAAAAGTATGAAACTTTTATACAGGACGTTTTTCTATCCTTCTTACTTAGCTATAAGCAAAGTAGGTTGCAAAATATAAATGAAAACCCTGACCACACAATTCAAACCCACAACACCAGGATCAAAAGGTAGGGTCCCTACCAACAGAGCTAACTAACTTGTCAATCATTAAACCATAACCATATTTTAAGGACAATCTACGAAAAACAATTCAGTTATTCAGGTGACTGATTTTCTAAAGCACATGTTGCCCGACATTTTTTTAAACTTTTAAAACTTTGAACTGTACGACATAAAAGAGTTAATTTTCGTTTTTGTATGTTTACAGTAAAATTTAAATTAAATACTATCCAAGACTGGTTGTCCGACTGACACACAGGGTGCGTTAAAAATTGTTTTATAATTACGCAACCCCACACTCACTAGTTCTTGGTATTTTGGGGTGCTAAAACGATATATGATAATAAAAATAACTTTTATTTGTTCTATTTTCCCTTACCACCCCCAAGAAGGGTAAAATGTAACTTATTATAACAAAAATCAAAATTTATATGCATTTCTACGTGATTGGGTGCATTAAAACTAATCGTGACGAATAAAAATAACCATGACCTGGTCACCTTCTAGACCGCCCCAAAACCTTCCCAGAGGGGTAAAATGTGACAACGAAATTACTATCCAGCAATTTATTATCTTTATTGCAACCGTATAGTTTTCAAATTTGGGGACGTTATATTTTATCACCGGATGCCAATTTTAGATATAATTGCACCTGTGTATTACTTCCGGTTTAATCGGAAGTGATATAATGTTATTTATTTTAAAATATGGCTACATTTTTGCAATAAATAGCATGAAAGTTTTTACGCTCCTGTCACTTTAGAAGTTGTATTAATTGTTTGTCTTATAAAAGGTAAAAACCCAATATTAAACGGGGGTATTAATAGGGTAAAGCCTGTTGATGACTAAAATTTAATGTGTATGATAAATTTCCTAAACGTTAAGCTACACCAGCATTTCAGCCACAGAAAAATCTATTTTTTAAATCTTTTTGACATCCCACAAAGGCATATGCCTAAATACCAGAGTACCATGGGTGTCCGGTTACTAGATGTTTAACCCATCGTTTCCTCTGTTCCGTCAACGTTTTCCAAGCACTGAAACATGCAGTTATGCATTTCACAGCACCTTTAATAAATTAAATAATTTGTGTCCCGCATTTTTGTGATAAAACAAGCGATTTTTAAGAAAATCGTTTGTTTAGCAGGACGTAGAAACCTAAAAATGACTTATTATACTTCCACCTTTAGTGATAATTCCTGGTTGGTTTAATAAATTTCGTAATATAAATTTTTAATTTTACTTAAATATGAAATATTTATTTTTATTTAAATTTTATAATAACATCCCTGTTTAATATCATAGCGCAACATACTGTTAATTGTTATTACTGCGACTATAAATCATTTATTTAAAAATTCCGTAATTCGGATGTCTTGAATATGAATTGAGTAAATGGTTTATGAGAAAGAAATTCTTTTAAACGACGCGTTCTTGCGTTTCTTGCTTCTTGCTTAATTAGCAGGTTGAACGAGAACAATTTAGGTTGGGCGCTCGCCCAACCGCGCCCACCCTGGCGCCGCGCGCCACCACTACAAAGTTGATGCCACCCGTATGCCTAGCATTACATTCTTTACCTATTTTTTTAATTTCTGGGAATTTTTAATTTTGGCACTTACAATTTGATCAAATGGCACATTTCACTCTATAATTTTCATGACTATTTAAAGAGAAATAAGGTACAATATTTTTTTTGTAATGAATAATGATTATAAACCGCGTTGTTATGTTAACTTAAAAACGTAACTAGACTGCAGTGTAGGCAAATAATTATTCTAACTAAAGTTATAGTTATTTTAATTAAAAGCTAAAAATACGTATTCTAGCGAGAACTATATAAAAAATATGAAAAACGTGCAGATTTGCATTATTAAAAAAGATAATATAATATAATTTAAATGCAAAGGGTAAACAAATAAAGTTGGTTAATTAATCCTATACAAGCATCACGTTCAAAGCAGTTTCGTTTCTGTAGAAAAAAATAAAATGTCATGTTTTTATATTAATTTTTTCATTAATAAAAACAAACAACAACAGAATTACTGAAAAACACATTTTGTGTTTTTCTTTTTACTTCTTTTTCTTATTCAGGGGATGGTTATATAAAAATTATTTTTAAAACGACAATTTAGGGATAATTTTGCTCTTATAAGCGAGTTTAAAACCAAGAGCACGCAAACTTTTGTTGACAGTGTTAAATGGCTCTTTCGACCGGATATTTTTGGGAAAACTAAAGTTTTAAAATAGAGTTTTTGCATGGGGAAAAAAACATCTACAAACATTAAAAGCTTTTTTGTATAATAATATCCCACAAAAAACAATAATGTGTAAAAAGTGAGCCAAGGTCAATGCTAAAATTATGCTTGGCTGTGGGCTTCGCCGCAAAAAGAATGAAAATCTAAATGAGTGCTAAGTTCTATACAAAATACAAATATGTATTTATAGAAACAAAATAACATTGTAAACAAGTATGAAACTTTATTTCTTTCTTTTATTGGATACCTATAACAATTGCTGTTATTTAATAATGTGAGATCTTAAAGTGGGTTAGATTTGACTTGGCCAGTTTTTATTACATCCGACATTTTATAAGGTTATTCAACTTGGGGGTTGGATGTTTAAACCCTTCTCCCCCCTCCTTAGCATGAGGAACAAGGGAAATTTGTATTAAATAATCCTTTGTTTTTTATGTTTTTATTGTTTAAAAACATGTTTTAGGGGAGAGCAAAAATGCATGTTTTTAGAAAGTGAATGCCTGTTTTTTTGGTTATTAAATTTTTTTCGTCAGACCCCCCTCACATACAAAAAGCTATATTATATACATCCGTGCTTGTTCATAATGATATTTTGTTCCTAGAACTACATATTGGATTTTGTACAGACATTCTTTTGCGGCGTAGTCCACAACCAAGTATAATTTTAGTATTGGACTTGGCTTACCTTTTCCTCATTTATGTTTTTGGTGGGATATTATTCCTTTTGGTAAAAATAAATAAAATTGATATAAAACAATACAATTATCACCAACCATTTTTTTCTTTCATGCCTTGGGTATTCAGTTTGTTTATTGGGGTAGCAACAAAATAAGAAACATAATATTGTTTAAGTTGTCAATGTGTTATTGTTCATTAAAAAAGAAAATAGAAAAAAGTTATGTTTTCGCCCGGTATAGAACCGGAGACCTTTCGCGTGTTAAGCGGATGTATCTCTCCCTCTACATACCTCAACTAAGACCCTAATTATCTACAATATATTTCACGTTTACATTATTGTATTCTTTCCTCATAAAAACCTTTGGGAGTACAAAAAAGATACTCACCCACATCCACACAAAAATGGTAAAATGTTTTTTCTCATATGGGTGCATTGGCCCCCATGCACCCACGTACTCGCCGCAACTGAGTTTGCCTAATTTGGACAAGATCCTCATAAGGGCGGCTGATGTTGACCCAAGGAGACAGTGAGTTGCTAAGTACGCGTTTTTTAGGCGCTTTCTGCTGAGCTTTAAGCACACGGTTTTTTTTTGTTTTTTTTTATTCCTAATTACGTTTAATTACACGAAAATTAATGGTTAAAAAACTTGCTGTAAATTAAGCAGATGTAATAACCACTAAACCACGGATTAACTTGTCATATCAAATATCTACTTATAACGGTTTAAACGCTGCACCATAAGAAACCTTTTTTTTGTATGGGGACCACTACTATTTTTACTTTTTCCTACGTGTACGCAATTATCGAGCTGATTACAAATTTTATCTTTTTAGTTTATCTGGAAGTGGATTAGTTTTTTAATTTATATGTTAGTTAGTCAGTGGAAAATTGACGACTTTTGGAACTTTATATCTTTATAGCTGATGTTGTCCTTATGGGTATAAATAAACACACGTAGTTTCATGTGTTTACGTTAAATCGGTTTTGAGTTATGGAGGGGTCAAAAGTGGCATCAAGTGCGGTTCGTGAAATTATACACGCGGCGCTGTAGCCAGTTCCTTTGCTTGAACCGTGTGTCCAAAAAGTATGGAATCAGCTAAATATCTCCAAAACTTAGGGCCATAGGCAGAAGTTTTAAATAAAAAAATAATATAAAAACAAAAAAGCCATCTTATGGTGACCTTGGTCTTGACCTTAACAATTAAATTTTTCGACATGTTAATGTCAATTTGAATTTTTATAATTGTAATCCCGTTTTTGTTTTATTTTAAAAATAGAATGCTCAGAAAATTCTGCATAAGATGGTAAAGTAATATTTGGAGGTCAATTATTTGGTAATAAATGTCTTTAACCTAAAAACTAAACCATTGAAAAAAAACATTACATATTCGTAAATAAGCTACAGAGCTTTTCTAGGAAGGCTGCTTAAGGTGTTTTGGTTTGACAGCTACAATTTATGCATGGTCAGATGAGAAAATCATTGTTTAAGTTAATTGTTTAAATTGTTTTTTATTTATATGCCAGGAAAATCTGAGCGTTTCACGCTCGATTATCCAGATTTTCCACGGACAAAGCCGGGAAAGCTTATGAGCGGAATAGCTCATTTGACCGGAACGGCAGAACTAGCGAATTGACTTAATATCAGAGCCATAAAACAAAGAAATAAAATACAAACAGGACATTCTATGGTGGCTTGGAATTGACCTTAAAAGTCCTTGACCTTGACCTTAAAATATACATCAATTCCACTCTTAAGGTCAAATCAAGGATTACCATAAAAAGCTCCGTTTCATGTTATTTTAATCTTTTTTCTGGCTCTTAGTTTTCGAATATTTAGCCGTTTTAATACTTTTGTGACAGTCTGTATAATAATCTTGTAAAAGGTAATACATATTTTATATTGCTTAATATAAATTAAAAAAAATAATTTATTTATACAAATTAAAAAAATAAAAACAGTACAATACGTGAAATTGTTAAAGAAAATACCCCTGTTTGTTAAATTTTTGCTTCCTTAGAGAGAAAAAGTAAATGTGCCCTCTCTACGACGAAAAATACCACTTTCGCCCCTTAAAATTGCCATTTTTATAAAGGCTATTTAAAAAGTGTTTTTTAATTCCTAAATATGTTCGTGAAAACCCTTTACTTTAAATTTTATATGACGTATTACTCTAATCATTCCTGCAGCAATGATATAACTAATTCATAAGAAACGTCTCCCCATCACTTTTGTCTTAATGTTATCTTTTAATCTCTTTTAGAAATGAATTCCCAATGGGCTTTCCTTTGTTGAAAAGTTTATTAAATTTGAAATAAATTTTAAAGAGTTTGTTTTTAGAAGATATAATAAGCCCTTTTTAAATTATTAAATTTAGGAATCAACTTTGATCTTTTGTGGACTGCCTTTGTTTAAATTTAATTTTTAAGTATTTAAAATATTTTTTTGTAATACAATTGTAAAAATATAAAACTGAATATTTTTTATAGGACCATGTAACTAAAGAAGTCGTCAAAGGTAAAAAAACAACATTAGGTTTACGTAATTTACGAAGGTTGTAGCTTTGAGTCGGTGCATTTTAGTGCATATGTTTATTATGGAAAAAATCTTGTTTTTACTTAAAAATACATTTATTTATAAATGTATGTATGTAATATTACCATTTTCGACTTTTTAAAAGTTCGAAAGTGTCACTCTTCTTACTTTTACTTCTTTTACTTTTATCCTACGGGAGAAAGGTTATTAAACACTTATTAAAATAGGCATAATGGATTAAAATAGTAACAAGTAATCAAACAGTTAACTAAAGGAACTTTATTCCGTCAAATCGAGAATTACGTCTAAAACAAACCCGAGTCCGACTCACTATTAGAGCACGGTCATGGCAAAAAAACAATTCCTATCATTTACTACGCCCACGAAAACATTCTCACTTCTCTTTTTAAATAGAGCTAGTAGATAAAAACAGACAATGCAATGGTTTACTTTTTCTCGTACTAACAAAATCTTGTCAAACATAAGAAACCACAACGAAGCCTTCCATGAAAATATATTAGTCCACTCAAATATGGGTAAAATAAAATATCGGCTAATATTGAATTATACCCATGGTTTTCGGTTGTTTTAAAACCGCAAGAAGTTATTACGTAAAAAAATATTTGTAATTAATTAAATTATTTTTATTTCCAAGCATATTTATGTAAAAATAGTTACATCTAGATTAAATCTGCGGAGCTTTTGAAAAAATATACAATAAAATATCGATTGATTTAACATTAATACTATTTTTTATTTAATAGACCCTTAGCCATGTACAACTAAGGTAGCAAATTTTCGGTGTAGATAGATTGGATTTTATTTCTAGCCTTTAATTTTTTTCCGGAAATTGCCAGATTTTTTACAATGATGCCAAAATTTACATTTTTGTGGAAATTATTTAAAACGCCCATAGTCCGATGACGTAGTTGGAGTGTGCCTACGTCACAAAAGATACAAGCTACGACAGTCCTTTTCTTTTGCTTGTTTCTTTGTTGGCATATTTATTCAACGTGATGCTTTTCACATAAGCACTGGCAGCATTGTAAAGTTGACTGAACTTGCAAATTGTGGAATAAATTTAAATCAACTTTAGAAATTATTTACAACAAAAGTGAAGAAATTTTATTAAAATTTCCCGGGTTGATCACATATTTAACTATTGATTAAAATAGATTTTACCCTTGTAAATTTTGGCTAGAGCCTGTTTACAACCTTAAGAGTAAAGACATGTAGAAGATGGATATAATACATTTGAATATTTCTCATTAAAATTACCTGAAACATCCTGTATGTTGGCCCTGCTATTTTAAAACTTGATTACAATCATTAACCAAGTAATTAATAATAAGGAAACGTAATTCTTTTCTCTATAGCTGCATCAGAATAATTTTAAAACAAATACTAAAGCAATGTAAGTAATAATCTCAGGTGTAATAAATCAGATATCAACCGTAGCCTACTTTAATCGTTTTAAATGTGTTTTTTCGTGTGGAAGAAAATATTGCTGCAATGTTTTTATCAGTAACATGACCGCCATAAAGATTCCTGATAGAAATGCAGGACTATATTAATATTTCCCATTTCATGTACGTAATAATAAAATGACATTTGTTGTTTCTTTTTCAGGTAATACTATTCGATAAGCTTAAGGATTATGGCACGTATGTGAGTATTAAAATGAGTTTTAATTACTTGGGTAGGTTTAATAAAAATATAATGTTGTTATTAAGGGTTATTAAGATACATCGTGCAAAGAAAACCATTTTACTTTTGCTACAGAGGTGCATTAAGGCGTACTAATACTGGTACAGGGTATTCCAACTACGAGTAACAATGCTATATTTTTATACTTTTCCCATATTTTTAAATAAATTCAAGATATCCAATCGATGTATTTTAGATCGGGGAATTTGAAAATCGTACTAAAAAAATGACATAAAAACCAAAGATTTACTCCATCAATGTTGCATTTTTAAATGAAACGCCATATTAATAATTATATTTTTAACTTCTTTGCTCAATCCTAATTATTTTTTATTAAGGGTACTATATGTCTTTCTTTAACTGTTTTTGGGTTATCGACGCTTAAAGAGTCATATTTTCGGCTAATATTTATTTAAATATATCAATACACAATTTTTCTTTTAAATGGAGTACCCTGTACATAATTGCCTTCTAATGTTCAACATACTGTATGCATATAATTAATAATATATTAACATTCATTCTGTATGTGAAAAAAATATCCAATTCTTAGCTATGGCAAATTTTTACAGCTATTTATTTTTTAAACGAAATTTGCTTAAAAAATATTTTGACTAAATATGGCGGTCTTTACAAATTGTTTGTTTATGTTTATTTTCCATCATACGTATAAATTTTTGAAATTTCAAAATAAAACTATTACTAAACTTATTACTTATTCTTAATGAACTTCAAAAAAGGAGCAGGTTCTGTGTGACCAGTGCCCAATCAAACTTTATTTTCTACTTAAGCAAAAAGTAAAAGTTGCGCCCTTTTGCAAAAAAAATTTTGACCGTTCAAAAAATTAAAAGTAAAAAAAAGGTCATCAGGTTCAACATTGCGCCCAGTGTTCGAATTTATATTCTAACAATATTTTTTACGACAACCAACTGCAGAGGTATGAGGAATATTAGTGTTTTTATTTTTTATTTTTTCATAAATTTTAATTGTTTAAAAATTGTTCCGGACCATTCAGTAAAAGTTGTCCCCCTATAATTATACATCAATAATCATGTAAATATACAATAGTTGATGTATTTACATGTATTCTATTACTTCCAGCTTAGTCGGAAGTTACTGCTTATTTTAAATGGCACCATGTTTTATATTATTTTAATGGTAAAGTTTGTAACAAGAGCAAAAAAACTGTCCGCACCTAATTTTTGTTACCACAACTCGCCCCGTTTCTTTACTCCTAACCAGAACTAACCACACCAAAAAAAGGGTCCCTACCTGATATTTTGACCATCAATTATGACAATTTCGGCACTCGAATTAGTGTTATCTCCACATTTCGGTATTCAATACTCAAAAAATCTATTCGTCGAATACTGAAAAAAGTTTTTTACCGAGGGTCCATCAACGTGTTTACTCCCAACGAAGTCGGCACGGGTCAGCTATCTTTCATATAAGCATCAGTAGTCCAGTGGTAGAATGCACGCCTTCAAGTTCGATTCTTGCCAAAAATGTTTTTTTTCTTTTTATGGAAAATAGATAAGGAAAACGAGAGGAATTTGGTTATTTATTTTTAGTTGATTTTTTCTTCGATATTCATCTATACTAATTCAAGTAAGAGGTAAAGTTTGCAACTTTGATTGTTTTTTTCAGTATTGAATTTAGATTTTTTTCAGGGGGAAGTTTAAGATTACCAAGGGGGATTCAAAATATTTAGAGAACAATATAATTACCGGCCAACGAAGTGGGCCTAAATTTTTTTATTAACATTTTTTTCTATCTCTAATATCAAGCCAGTTAGTTAACAAAATTTAAAAACACTTTGTATCTTCCAAACGAATTAAGTTAGCCATGATTTACTTCTACCACTGAATTTGCTTTAAAATTTGAAATCAAGTGTCTGCGATCAGATTTGTTCTAACTCTTTTGGTTTTTGCTCTACCCTGGAAGGCCAACAAAAAGTCACCACCCTGTACAAAGTTGGTTTTCATATATCTTCAGTTTAAGTCCAAATATTCCAAAACTTACTTTTTGCGGCTTTATATAAAATTACTTGAAAGGCTAACTGTTAACCATTCATTGTTTTATTAAGGTTGTTAGACAGTGATGCGTAATATTAGAGTAAACTATCTAAATCCATCGCCAAAGCACATATTATGTATGGCAAAACCAACTGAGATAAAAAGAAAAACAACTCTTATATCAATTCTTTTTTGTAAAACGAAATCCCTAAACTCACATAGAAACTTACAAATTGTAAGCCGCTTCGTTAAAATCCACCTTTTTGCCTTTTTTCCTTTTCCTTGACTTGTCGCTTCCATCCATTGATGCTTTCCGAATTCTCGGCGTCCTCGGCGTCGCGCCGTCCCAATCCAAAGTTTAGTTTATTCTCCGAATCCAAAAAGAGCGCGCGCGCATCACGAGCGCTCTTGGAGGCACGCGTCTCGACGTCGAGCGTCTCTTCCAGACGCCAGTCGCCGATTTTCCGCGTCTGAAGCCGGTCGAATCCTGAGCGATCGGAAATCCACGTGTGCCGGTGAAAGCACGCGAAATTATTGTTTTTTGTTGACGAGTTTCTGTATATCAGATTTAAGATTGTAGTTAAAGCTTAGCTTAAGCAGGAAATTTTAAAAAAATATATTTGTTTTATATTGGGCAATTTTTAAAAGGTATTTAGTACAATTGGGACTTGTTAACGTCTTGCAAAAAATAAGTCGCAAAATGTATCATTGTTAAAGATGTGCTTGTTTTTGAATATTTTTAGCGATAATGCGTTTAAAAAAGTTAAATAAATTATAAATATTTCTATTTATAAGGCATTTGTGTGCAAAAAGGGGTTAGTATAATTTGCGCTACGTTTTGCCTTAAGGTATAATAATAATAAAAAAAATCGTCACCAGCGACTAAAAAAAAGGGTTTTAGGAAAAAGCGATTAAATTATTTTTAAAGGCCTAAATAACAAAAATTTTTAAGGCTTTTGCACTTTTGCTTTTATTGACTTATAATGTTAAAAAATATTTTAGACATATTGTTCTATTTAAAGGAATAATAAGAAAAATATTATTACATTTTTTTAATAGATTTTAAACCGCAGTTACTCTTTAATGAAAAAAATTTGATACAACTTATTTTATCTTATTAGGACAATTTTATTGTTATAAAACCGTAAATTTTCACCAATTACGCTTTTAGATTGCTTAAATTTTTTGTTTTATTATTTTATACCAAAGTAGAAGTAAAAATATACATATTATGCTTAAACCCTAAAAAAATATACTGAGTCATATAAAGGAAACTATACAGAACCATATTCATCCCATTTAAAAAAGTACATAAAAAATCATTAAGTGTATTTTTTCTGTTGAATCGAGAAGAATAATAAACCAAAAAAAAAACGAATTTTAATAATGGAGAAATGACACAAAAGTAATAATTTCCTAATAAAGAACTCTGTTTATTGGTTTCTTTTTGAGAATATCTTCTTTTTTATATGACTTAATTAAACACATTTAATATTAATTTTTCGCAAAAACCACCCTAATTTTGTGTTTACTTTTTACCAATATACCTTAAAGGTAAGTTATAAACACTAGACTTTTACAATACAGTGTGTCTACGTAAGTTGGCGGCATATGGGAAACTTTAATATTAATTTTACCAAAAAAGTTATTCTTTATAAAAAGTTCTGCATGGTCCAAAACCTAAAATGCAGTCATCAGATATCAAATTGTTAGTCAGTACGAGGTTTGGCCATAAAATGTAATTTTTGCGTAGGAGTAAAGTACCTGTTTTTTTGCTAATATCGCAAATTGTTATAAAGAAAATATGTTTGGAATTAAAAATTACTTTCCAATACGCAATTGTGTTCATTTCCAAAAAAAAAAAAATATTTGATTTTTTTAATGCGAAAATCGAAAAAATGTAAGTTTGTACATTAATGCATTGTACATTTTTCTTGTTTTGATAACAATTAATTTAAAAAGTTTATTTGAAACTGTCCTATGACATTTATAATCATGAAATATGGTGCACAAATGTACAAACCTAAATGTTTACCATTATATTAGAAAAAAATCATTTTTTTAATGAACAAAATTGCGTATTTGGAAGTAATTTTTAATTCTAAACATTTTTTTCTTTATAACAATTTGCAATATTAGTACATATACTTTACTCTTCAAACCTCGTACATGGCTGACACAGTTTAATATCTGATGATTGCAGGTTTTAGACCATACAGAACTTTTTATAAAAAAATAACTTTTTTCGTAAAATTTTAATAAAAAGTTTCCCATATGCCGCCAACTTACGTAGACAGTGTAGACACACTGTATATTGTCAGTGTAATTCGCAAAGTGCGTAACTCTTTTAGAAATTCAAGAGAAGCATTTTTTAAAGCAGAATTTTTAACTGATGTGTGGTAGCATATGGTAAAAAATATTTTTTATAAAAAAATATTGTTTAATTTCTTAAAATAAAGTTACGCACTTTGCGAATTACACTGACGATATTCACATTTTCTTTTTCAACACTCCATATATTTACTTACCATTAGTTACTATTTTTACATTTAAATTGCTATTTTTTAAATAAATAAGATTAAGTTTCCTGTTTCCTTGGTTAAAAACATTTTTTTTACGTTAGCTCCAATAAGAAAAAATAAAACAACCTAGTATATAATCGGCTTATAGGTAAAATTTACTAAGTATATTTTCTTTACTTTTGGTTAAACATATCTAAGTGACTAGCAGTTAAAGTTTATTACATAAAAAACTTTTCTTTATATATTACCTTTATGACTTTTAGAGAGCTCCAGTGAAATCTCAAACCTTTTTTTTTTCGTCAAAGTGTAAAATTATTTTGTAAAATAATTCTAATTATACAAAAATAGAAACGATATACATTTTGTTTTTATGGTACACTTTTATTCGTTTTCTTAAAGGTTTAAAATTTACAAGTAAATTACATTATATAATTTGTAAAATACCAATGATTTTATACAGAAACTTAATGAAAAAAATATTGTTGTTGACTTTTTTCTTTTTCTTGTTAAAGGTATGTCACAGCAGCCTATTTAATTTGTTTAAGTCTAGTTTACAAAAAAAAGTTGTAACCACCTTTATATGAAGTTAAATTATAGCTGCAGTTAAAGAAGTCAATTTGTGTGCAAAAGTTACCCATTTCCAAACAGTGTACATTTTTAAACAGTGATTTCAAACCTTTTTTTTTTAATATACTTTCTTTTCACATTAACTTTTATTTAAAATGGTTTCAACCTTTTTTTTTTACTTGGCCAATTATTTATTTATTGTTCCGTATTGACTAATAATCAAGTTCTTTTTAAATTCGCCTGGTTCCATCATACTTTCAGTTAGATTAGATTAGCTTGGAGGTGGATTGTTATCCTCTATCACTGCAACCTGCTCAGGTTTATTGTGTATTCTCCATCTACAGGGTGTTCATTTAAAAACTTTCCACTCAAGTTATCTTCGAAACGAGACAGATTTGAGAAAATCGCCGAAATACGTCAAGATATTTATTAAGGGGGAACGTTTTTACAAAAAATGGACGGCGCCCCTTTAACGCCTTAACCATCAAAATGCTTAAATGAGAAGGCGGGTCGAGTGACACATCATTTTAAAGCTCCTGACGAGTACTTTATAACCCTAGAATATGAAGTCAATATCTTCACCTATTACAAAATGGCGGTGCTTTAAAATTACCCATCCAAATACCTGATTTGGATGGTCATATTTCCGAAACTAATAAAGTTAGATGTACTTAATGTGGTATTTTCTTAAAGCTCATTTAAAGATCTTTTTAATGGTAAAATAATATACAGGGTTCTTAAATAAAAAAATATGTACTTTTTCTTCTACCCTGTATATTACTACCAGTATCACCATTAAAAAGACCTTTAAAAGAACTTTAAGAAAACACCATATTAGGTACATCTAACTTTATTAGTTTCGGAAATATGGCCATCCAAATCAGGTATTTAGGTAAATTTTTAAAGTACCGCCATTTTGTAATAGGTGAAGATATTGACTTCATATTCTAGGGTTATAAAGTACTCGTCAGGAGCTTTAAAATGATGTATCACTCGACCCGCCTTCTCATTTAGAGAACATATACAGAGGTGGTAGCCTAATTGGTTAAGGGGTTAAGGGGCTTTCGTCAATTTTTGGCAAAACGTTCTCAATAAATATCTTTGTTTCAGCTGTGAAATCTGCTATCTCATTCAGGTAACTGAGTGAAAAGTTTTTAGTAAGACACCCCTATATGTAAACACACTATCCAAGCCAGTCTTTTAATCAAACTTCACCACAAGCTTAAGACTGGCTCCTTGGTAAATGTTGCTCTTTAGGTTTTCGTACAGCCTTACACACCGCAAACGCTGAAACTTCATAATAGCACCATATGTGTTCTGCCAGAACCTGCATAAATTTTCTTTTGCCAGGCCTATTAATTGTTTTCAGTTTGCGATGACCTGTTAGTTAACACTATAATTCTTACTGGCTTCCAGTTGTAATTCAAAGATCTTTTGTAAATTCCGGCGAAGAGAAAAGTATTCCATTATGGTATTTTTCGCTTAGCTGTCTGGTGTTTTTTAGCCACCAGTCATGTGTTTGTCTCGTGTCCACTACCTCTTACCTCGCTTAAAGACACCCACAGTACGTTAGTATTTGGGCCTTTAGCCTTCGTGGATTGTCCAAAAGGCCAAAAAACTTTCATAACAAAAAACAAAACATTTCAAGTAATTTCATAATGTTATTGTTTTGTCACCCTGAAATGATATAAATTTTAAAAAATACAGTTTTTTTTTATAAGGGTTGGTAAATAGATCTTTAAAATACCAATAGGCCAAAAAGGCTAATTATTTGCAGCCTGGCGGGCTGGATTTTTACCCGCAACATATTCACTTCTTGATTCCTAAAGCTGTGGTATACTGGAATTCACTCTCAAATTACTTGTGTATGCCGGTCTTTTCTTCCCAGTTCGCTTTCTTTTTTAACAAAAATATCTTTAATGATTTTATAAGCATGGTCCCATCCTGCTGTATTTCCCATCAATCAAACACTCCATTTAATTAATAAATTAAAAAATAATGTTTCGTTTAGACTAGAAATTCCTATCTCCTTTTATTTCATCCTACACATTCAAATGGTATGTGTTAAGCATCATCAGCTACTTTACGGTACGCGCAATAATTGTATCTACTCTGCTTATCGCACCTTTCATATTATAGGGGCACAATTAAAAATTTTGTGAAATTGAGTTTTTGTGATATATAGGCACAAAAACAATTACTTTGCATGATGCCCTTGACAGAAAGAGACAGAGCCACTCATGGGGCGCACAAACATAATTGTGTCTCTATCTTATTTCCGAGTAACGCGACCCGATATTTAATATCAATTTCACAAAATTTTTAATTGTGCCCCTATAATATGAAAGGTGCGTTATGTTCTTATGCTAACTACATATCAAAGCACTCTCGTAAACTTTCCAAGAGGGTCCGTTTCTAATAAAACCAAAATACCCATTTGCAAAAAACACATAAATAACTAGGTTAAAAATAAAATAAGCATATTTTTTCCATAAATATTTTGTTTTTTCTTTTGGGTTAATTGCTTATATATTATATTTTTCCGGTGTTAGGTTCCATAAAAAGCAACCCCGTCAGGAAAAAACTAAACTGGGCAATTATTTAATATGTCAACAAAACAGTTTGTTTTATGATAACACCAGAATTGTTTTGGCCGCGTGACCATATATAATATTTATTTCTTAGCAGTGTGCCCGGCTTATAGTAAGCCAGAATGGAATTTTAGTTGAAAATTGTTTTTTTAACTATAGATTTGTTCAAATTATCCTAGAACATTTGTCAAACCAAAAATAAAAAAGGTGTGTTTTTTTATTTTTGGTTTTTTATACACACAATTTTGCATGACAGGTAGTCTCTATTGTGTCAAACAAAATTTACAGCAGATCTTCTTTTCTTTGTACTAGACAACTTAAGCAAGTTTCTGAGTAAATCCCAGGTTTTTTTCCCTTGATATAAGGCTGTTTTCTAATCGCGGTAAGAAACTAAAGGCTGTTTCTTATATGGTCTTTTATAAACAAATTTTGAGATACAGATCGTTAAAGTGTCGGTTTTTAATAAATATTTTTATTATCCAGAACTAATTTACTTAAAATTTAAAACAATCGTTTGTGGTACATTGGCGCCAATTTAGCTTTAACTAGATTGAAGTTATTGGGTCCAGTTCCGTCTCAGGCGCCACAGCCAATAATGTTCGGTAGGCCATTGATTTTTTTTGTAGTTTTTATATATATTTTTTAATTAAGCAACTTAAAGTACAATGTCTTATATTTTCTTTGTCATTACCTTTGTTTTTAAGAAAAAGATAAAGCCATTTTAACATATTTTTAAAAATTAAACATTGACATTATAAATTAAAAAATAAAATAAAACTTTTAATCCGCTGTAGCTCTTCTATGTTCTTGGAAACTATATACATATAAGAAATAACTTCTTAGACTTTTGTACCATAGATAAGAAACACCCTGTATACAAAACTTTCAACCAGATTTACCGCTCTTTAAGTTTTCATTTTAATCAACGTATATCAGTTATTGTATATGTCCATGCTTCAAGCTTGTACCAAGATATTGCTAGGGTGCTTTATAGCTCAATATTAGAACCGCCTCTATTTCTTCTTAACATTAATATCCCTCTCTCTGCCACAACTTATTTTACTCATAGTTTTGCTGACGATTGCACTTTTTACTCCAGTTATGAGTTTCCTAAAGCAATATTTAATCCCATTTAACCATATTATAATAATAATAATTTTATAATATAGGGTTTCCCAATAAAAGCGTCAGAAATTTAAAATGTTATTGTAGCAACATTGCTTAGAATAATACCACTAAACTGTCATAGTTGTGTTCAGTAATATCTAGCTAGTTATAATGAAGAGATACACAATTCTACAACGTGTAGAAATTATTAAAAATTAAATTATTAAAACTTATCATAAGAATGCCGGTTATTTCGAGAAATTGTAATGTGAACTGGTCATGCGATTTCTTACCCTTGGATTATTTTCTGTGAGGCTATCTTAAATCTGAGGTCTCCAGCAGAACATCTCACGCACCATTACAAATTTACCGGGTGATATGATTGACAAAGTAATCAGAAATTGGGCCACAGGAATTCATCCAATTATACCTTTATTTTTCAATAAAATAAAATTTACTTACATTTTATTTGTAGTTATTACTTAGTGTTAAAGTTCTGACGCTCTTATTGGTAAACCCTATATAAGCATATTATATCTAGATCCGCAGCAGCTTCAAAAAAGCTAGAAATGTCTTTTTGAGCAAAAATATAGTTCTCAAGTCTAGGGAATGGCGTCTTCCACTACCTTTAGCATTTTCGATTACTGACTTGTGTTTTTCAACAAAAACATCTAATATTTTTATACCTTTTTTAACAGCTTTATCTCTTTACTCATATAATAAATGTAATTTTTACCTTTTGCGTAAAGCAGTTTTACACGCCAAATGATTTATTGTCCCTAAATGACCAGAGGTAGTTGTCATGGTATAATGTCAAAAAACTTTGGATTATGCGAGCCGTAAAATTACACGAGTTTGCATCTAAGTAGTCCATAATTTTTATGCAAGACTGTGCCCGTTGAGACGTTACTCATCACAAATACAATTACATATTTTGATTCGGCAACGTCGCTTATGCACCACAAATAGATTTATTAGAGACTGAATCGTTGTACGCCATTCAGTATGGATTGATAAAAATCAAGAAATATTTATTAAAAAATGGCATTTTTTAAAATCTTTTACAGTTAGTTATTTTTATAACTAAGTAACGGATGCAGAATTATAAAGAATGCATACGTGGTCTTTAAATTTTAAGGGTAATTGTATTATAGTGTTTTTAATAGGAACACAAAAAATAAAATTTTCTGACAGTACATTAGTAATTTTAACCCTAATTTCAAACAATTCTTGAATTCAAAACTAAATTTAAATTATTTTAATTAATAATTTAATTTTGCTTTTGAAAGCTGTATTTTATTTTTTTTCAAATAAATACTATTATAAAAATAAATATAAAACAACATGTTTAATGTTGGAAATATTGTGTTTCTTGCATAATGAAGTATTATAAAACAATAGTCAATAAAAACAAACAGGGAAACAAAGCAAAACATTTCGAAAAACAAATAAAATTTCCATTTCGATCTTATCGAGTTCAACAAATATTTTTATTTTGCCTTTTATTTTTCTACGGCTCGATTAAATACGGGAAGAAATAAACCTAAATGTTTTCGGTACCTACGGTCCAATAAAAATACAAATGAAAATGCACATAAACATTTTAAAAGAAATTAGTCACATTTGTGGGTTTAAATTCTTTTAAAATGACCTTTTTGTTTTTAAAACTATAAACTAAGGAAATTTACGATTCTTTTAATATCTGACTGTTTATTATGCAATTTTATTACAGTAATCAATTTTAGTAAAGGTTTTGATAAATAAAAAAATGGATAGTTATTTTAAGATTTAGCCATGGGTTGCTTAAAATATTTGAATAGTAAAGTATGTTTAGCAGGTGCATAAAGTGTTACTTTTTTTGCGAATGGAAAGTGCGACAACAGGAACCCTCAAGCGAGTGCGGAAAACCCATGAGTAAAAAAGACACTGATAATTATGACCTTTTTTAAAGGAACAATTACCCTCTTTATAACTATTTATTTATGTATTTAAAAATAATTAGTGAATTGTACAGGGTGGCGCCTTTTCGTTAATCTTCTTAATAGATAGAACAAATTTGATTGTCCAATCTTGATTTCAATTTTTAAAACTAATTCAATGGTTAAAGTTAATCATGACTAACTTGATTTAAGGATTTTTACGTAAAATTCAGTGGCGTACTTATATTTTTGCATTGACTCTTTTTATTATTACACAAAGTTTTTTAAAAAGGACTTCCTGTATATTTTATTATCAATAAAAAGATCTCCGCCGTAAAAATACCACATTTTATATATTTAATTTCTCCTAGTTTTAAAAATATAACCATCGCCAGGAGTTAGATAATACAAGACCATTTTTAAATTGAAACCCCTGTATATTTTATTGCCATTTAAAAGACATTTTAAAGACCTTAAAAAATTCGTAAGCATCGACGTTTTTTGGCGCCATTTATTTAAATCGATGTATTGTGTCCATCATCACATTGCGGAAAGTTCCTGAAATACAAGTATTTTCCCATCTTCATCGATTATACCTCATGCTCCACTCATGTTTATATCAAAAAATACTTTGTTAGGTTATTTTGAACTTGTTGAATTCATAAACACACTCAGAAATGGTCAGAATTATTAATACTGCCAACAGACGTTGACGCGCCCACTTAAATCGGACCGCACGTTAGCAGTCGTACGTCTTAAATTAGTGTATTCCTTTTACCTTGTAGAACCGTTCTGAACCGTTCTCTGAAGTGTCAATAGTGTCAAGAACGGTTCTAAAACATGAAAAAAGGCACAAAATTGTAAAAGGAACACTTATGGTGTCGTTCTGGGCGGTTCTGGAACATAAAAGGAATACAGCAAATGCTGTGAGCACAATTCGGACCGCAGCCTAAAAATCAATGTATACGCGCAACTATAAATACGCCACTAAATTCTACGTAAAAAATCTCTAAAACTTTTTATTTACATATTTTGCTTGGCCAAATTGACAAGGATTGTAGAATCCGATGTGTTCTATCTCTTTTAATTTCGCTGTATCCCGCAAGGTCAACGAAAAGGCGCGAAAATAGTGCAGATAACTTTTTAATTGCTAAGTCATTCAAAGTTATTATAACTATTAATTTTTAAACTTCTACTAGATTTATCTCCAAACTGTCAAATTTTAAATTTACTGACACGAGAAACATCAAGAAATAATGGCCAAATCAAAGTTTACTTGACCTTTTGTTCAGCTGCTGTTGCGTTAACTGTTGCATTGCACAAATTTATATTTAAATAAATAAAATTGTAGAAGACATTAAAACAAAATGCTAATTTAAAGTATGAAAAAGGCGTCGAACTATTAAAAAAATATTTTTAATCACTTTTAGTAGAGTACCAAGTACTCCACTTTATCTTCATGTTATATTGTTTTTATTACGGAACTTTCCAAAAGTGATACTACCAATATTTAAGATTTTTGAATGCCTAAATAAAGTGATTGCCATCTTGTTCTTGCGAGATTAATATCGACCGAAAAATGGTTAATAACACCGGTCAACAAAAAAAGATCTTTTTTGGTTCCTGTTCTTATGCTTAAATTCTGATTTTGGACAATGAACAACATTTAAATTTTTATTTTTAGTTTTTAAGGTTTGCTTTTATCTAATTCACGTTGATTTGTATGTTTAATATAAGAGAGCTCAACACTATCCAAAAAAATACAATTACAAAAAATGGTACGCCATTGCTTTTTCCAAAATTAAAAATCATTTTTAAAATCATTACTTATTTTTCAACTAATTTGACCTCCTGACTTTTTTCCTCCGATGCACCGTTTTAGCGTAGAAAAAAAACTAAAAATAGGGCACCAGCATTTCACTTCAAAGTAATTTTGTTTATTTGCACAAATACCTGAAATCGGTTTTTATTTTTTGCGCGAAAATGGTGCGTTTAAGGAAAAATGTCAAGATGTCGAATTTATTTAAAAATAAATGGATATTTCAAAAATGATTTTTATTCTTAAATAAACCAGTGCCGTACTCTACATTTTTGCAAAATTTTTACCAGTGGCGTGCGTACGGAATGGGACGCCACTGGTAAAAATAATTAAAAATATTTTACACTTAAAAATGCCCATTGGTCCTTAGTAGGTGCATGTCACATTTCATTAAAATTTCATACAATTTTAAAGTTATAATAAGAAAATCATTTTTGTCTTAAAATTTAAACACCTTATAGCTCAAAAGTTAGGAGACTTAGGGCATATATTCATAAAAACTTTTCTTCTTAAAAGAAGCCAAGGATTTATATCTTATATTTTTAACCATTAATTAAATTTCACCATGTATTAAAATCATTGATTTGTTTCAAAAACTTGGAAAATAGCTTTAATTTTTACAAAAGCAAGTAAGCAGTAAATGCGATAACACGATAAATTTTGGCTATAAAAAACTAGACTCTCACACTATTTTTCGTGACTACTTAATCCAAAATTCACGGTTTTATCATATTTGTGACACTCTACATTGAAAATTAAAAATATTTAAGGTAAAAAGCCAAAATATTTAACAAATGAGGGGTCATTGTACTCGGTAAATTTCTAAAATATATCGGATATCGTCCTAACTCTTAATATACAGGGTGGTAAGGTTTAAAAATATCTATTTTTATGATAATATCTGTAATACCCGATTAAATATTTTAAGAAAATTTGATACACCACTATGTACTAAGAGGCATATTCAGAACAAAAAAATTAAGTGACGTTCAAGCGGAACTTTAACTAAATAATTTAAAAAAATACGGTATAGTGTATCTCCAAGTATATCGCTTTGGCTTTTGACGGCAGTACTCCAATATACCTGCCGACAGCAATAAAACAGCGGATCAGTAGGTATTAAAGGGCAGAACATTAGGGACGGACTCTAATAATATAAAGATTTATAATTTATTGTTTATTTTAGTAGGTATAATCTTAAAATTACATTAAGAAACTAAATATATGCAAGTTTTAATAACTATACATAATTTATAACTATATTATCTATACGTAATTACATTTTTATCTAAATATCTAAATCTAAGTCGGTTTCCCTATCAGAGTCATCGTTGAGATTAATTACAATACGATTTATGTTGTTTTGTACAGAAATGTGAGAGTCCTCAATTTTTATAATGTGCTGTACTGAATTTTTCCACCTCTCAACTGGTATATTAGTAATTACATTTTTATCAAATTTATAATACTGGGACTTAAAGTAGGTGTAACATTTTCTGCTCTAATCTTTGATTTTACTTGGTTCCACAAATGTTCTATGGGGTTAAACATACAGTGATACGGAGGAAGACGTAAGAAAGTATGCCCAGCCTGTTCAGCCAAATTGTCACATACATATTGTTTTTTAATTGCATACGAATTTAGGACTTTCAAAAGTTGCGCTTTTTGTAACTGAATTCAAAATAAATATCATTTTCTAACAAATATTCCTGGATTTCAGTTTTTGAACTTGATGAAGCTGGTGCTTTGTGTAGCAGACGGCTGTGGTAGCTTGCGTTATCCATGACAATAACACTGTTGTTTGAAATATTTTTTTAAAGATAATTTTGAAACCAGTTTTCAAAAGTTCTGCGCTTGTATCCTCGTGATAATCCAAGCTAGAATCCTTAATATTCTTTGCAGACAACAGCAAGCAGTTTGGGACAAATCCGTCTTCTGAACCAGCGTGTATTATGGTAATGCGTTTTCCTTTATTTGAAGGTGCTTTCGTCTGACAGTTTTGACTGGAATCCATCCATCCTTTGGATACTGTGTCGTGTGTATCGAACCATGTTTCATCAAGGTAAATTATGGATCTGTTTTCTAACCTATATCTTTTAATTTCTTGAAGGTAATTAAATCTCCAAGTGCGTAATCTGTGCGATTCCATTACTACTTGTCTTTTGTCTATTTTGCGGTATTTAAATCCCATTTTACAAACAACTCTATGGAGGGTGGCACGGCTAATATTTATATTAGTGTCGTCTTCTTCTAGCTTCGTTTTCAGTTTATCCAAGGTAGGAACAACTCCGCTTTCATAAAGACAATATATTTTCCTTCTTATTAGGTCTTGATCACTATTGTCTATACGGTGAGATCGAAAATCACTACGCTTTTTTCTTTTGTTCAATTCTTCACTATTAATAATATCCCTTATCGACGATATTGGAGATTTTGTAAGTAGACAGGTTTCTTTTAAAGCTTCTTGTTTAATAAGTCCCCTACTGATTAAAGTTTCATACACATTTTTACAACCTGTTTTGCATCTAATGACAAATGATTTCGACGCGACATACTTATATGTATTCTCGTAAAATAACTTTTTCGAAACGCACAGTAAAAACGGTTATTCAACACTACAACTAAAATATTAGCAGAAATATTTATATAAATGGTCAAGAGATATTTATACCTGGCCCACCCCTGTCATTATGAACTCATAGGTTTGCCCAATAACAATAGGTGCATAAATCATTAAAGGTTTATTGGGGTATTGCCTGTCAAAAGCCAAAGCGATATACTTTGAGATACACTATACGTTATGCTTGGAAGAAAAATTATTTTTAAAATGTTAATTTAGTTTTTAGCAAAATTATTTAATAGGCGATGCCTTTTTAGTATTTTTAAGACCCTCATTTAAACAAATGTTTTAAAATCATTGTAAAATATTTAAAGGAGTTCTTGCGTCGTTTAAAATACTTTTAAGAAAGGATTTTTAAATAATAAAAAAACTAAAACAATAAAGCTTTCGGACCAGACAGAGTTTTTTTTTAATTTAAAGGACACTTAAAAAGCCCTTTAACTTTGTTTATTAAAAACTAAAAGATTAAAAGGTGCAACATCAATTAGATTTCGGTTATGTAAATAAAAGCCTTTTTAGGTTGATCCATTTATCCTTATGTCCACATATTACGAAAAAAACCGTAAAAAGTTACCATTTTAAAAGCTTTTTTATTAAAATAAACAATACACCAGTCAAAATCCGATTTGGGACTCAATTTTAGAATTTCCGTTTGAGAGAAATTCAATATTTTGTAAACAGGATCCTTTAAAGCAAATATACATTTTGTTTGATATATCTGAGACGCGAATAAGGTAAGGGTTTCAAATGAACGACATTTGGAAATAGAAAATAGTTGAACTGCAAATAAAAGTTTCTTTTGAAAAATATGACGGAGATCTTAAACGTATTTCATTTACCTGAATAGTCAAAGGGAAGTGACTACCTTTTACTTTTTTACAGACTTATCTTTTAAATCATAATTTGAATCATATTAACATAATGTTGACTTTTAAAACAATACACATTTTGTTAAGATTTATATTTACTTTTATACAAGATACACAAAGAAACTTAAAAAAATAGTTTTTAAACACTAATTTTATTGACAGTATTGGTAAATGTTTGAAATGTTTTCCAAAACAAAGTTTTTATTGTGATTTTTTTTAATCAAACGCTCTGACGATTTTTCCAAAGTTTGACCCTGTTTTTTATTCTACAATAAAACGTTAAAAATGTACAATACACAACACAATAATTATTTCCAGTTACTATGATAAAAACAGAATGTCGATTTACTTATTAGAGTTCACACGCTGTTAGTTAAACACTGCTACGTCCATGGGCACCGGCTGCGCCCTCCCCCCAGGGGGTGGAAGCATACTCATAAAAGAATTGAGCAAATGGTTGCTATTTATAAACTTTATTTTAATTTAATGAGAGGTTTGTTGGTGCAGACTGTTTAAATCAATTTACTTGCTGAGAACTGTCAAAATTGTATATTTTCAAAAGCTTTTCTTTGTTGGTCATTTTTGATTTTAATAAATTTATCTTTAGTCTTAAGATCGAGTTATATTGTATATCATTACTAGTGAATTTTTATTGTCATTTTTTTTTTTTTTTGTTTTACATATCCCTGCCTAATTATTGAAACGGTGGTGGTAGTATTGCGAAAAACAATGCAAAATACGCGATTTAATTGGAAAGAAATTTTAAATAAAAAAATCCGGCACTTGTCTAATGCACCCCCTCTCGCAGGATTTTATCCAGGCGGCGCCCATGGCTACGTCCTTCTTTAATAGCAGCAAAAATCCCCAAACACACGCCTCATCGACTACAGAAACCCTAAATGTACAGGGTGGGCCAAATTCGACGCTTTTGATAGGAAACTCATGTTTCTGTATGTTTTACAAAAAACTGACTTCCATTTGCGAGGCTCAAATTTCAAGCCAAATTTAGTAGTGAAAACCGCTATTTGCTATCTTGCGTCGTTTACTCGCTACAGCGTGTTTTCTAATTTCATGCGTTTTTTTAATCCTTTATACATTTTTTATTGTAAAATATTTAATTCTGTAAAAATATTTCTACAGCAACTTTTTATGCAGATTGCAGTTATAATTTTAGTTTCTTTCTGGGGTTGGGCATTTTTGAATTATTTATTTATTTTTAAAAATTTAAAATGAATTACCCTGTATATTTTTTCACGGTTAAAATCGTTAAAAAAATTACCTTTTTAAAAATGTGTCACACTTTATATTTCTTTTTAGCCGTTTCTGAGATATTGCATATTTTGTCATTTATGACTGATATTGGTTAGATAGTAGGCCATGAAAAATGTAATTATGTTTTGCTTTAAACAGTTTTGTTATAACTGTTGTTTTTTATGAACTGCAATGACGGAAAACCATTTTTATTAATAATTTATTAACGCAAATAAGGGTAAAAATAGTCCTATTTTATAAGCATTTTAAATTATTTTGTTAATATTTTGCCCTAAAAATATTTTAATCAGGATACCTTAATACGTAAAATTTTATGTAAAATACAACCATTATTTTTTTGTATACAGGTAAGTAAAAGATAGCCATAGAAAACAAACACAAGCTAAATTTAACCTTTTTAGCTAAAAGCTGGCATTTGTTTTTCATATTTATCTTTAATTTACTAAAATAAAAAAAAAGGTTGTTTGTTACATTAAATATTAACGTTTTAATACAACCTGATTAAAAGTTCCTACTGCAAAATATTAACAAAATAATTTAAAATACCAAATAATAAAATTATATTTTACCCCTATTTGCGTTAATAAATTATTAATAAAAATGGCTTTCTGTGATTGTAGTCAATAAAAAACAAAAGTTATAACAAAATTGTTTAAAGTAAAACATAATTCCTTTTTTGTGGCCGCCTATCTAACCAATATCAGTCATAAATGACAAAATATGCAATATCTCCGAAACGGCTGAGAAGAAATATAAAGTAGAGCACATTTTTGAAACGGTAATTTTTAACCAATTTAATTGTGTAAAAATATACCGGGTGTTTCATTGAAAATTTCCAAAAATAAATAAATAATTCAAAAATGTACCACCCTAGAAAAAAACTGAAACCATATCTGCAATCTGCATAAAAGTTGCTGTAGAAATGTTTTTAGAGAATAAAAAATTATTTAAAAATAAGTTATAAAGGATAAAAGAAAACGCAAGAAATTAAGAAACACGCTGTAGTGAGTAAACGACGCAAGATAGCGAATTGCGGTTTTCTTTAGTAAATTTGGCTTAAAATTTAAGCATCGCAAATGCGGGTCAGTTTTTTTGTAAAAATGCAGAAACATGGGTTTCCTATTAAAAGCATCGAATTTGGCCCACCCTGTACAACTTGCGGTAGCCTGCCTATGGTAAAAAAATAAATGGCAAATTGGTGCTGTTGTATGCAAACATTTGGTTGCTTATGACGTAGCTGTATTAAACTTCGTACTTTACCAGTAAAAGTAAAGTAAGAAAATACTATTTTGATTATTGTTATTTTAAAATAATTTTGTCACTGTCAGAGTAACAAATAACAAAATAAAATGCAATTAACTACATTTTATTTAACATTAACATATAATATGTTAAATTTTTATCAGATTTTGAGAGAAACGTATCCAATAAGTCACTAAAGACTTAAACAAACCCGTGGTTACCAACAAAATATGTAACAACCTCAACTTGCTTTACAAAAAATTACAACATTTTGTTGCTGGTATTGACAACGACAAGTAACAAATAATGGATGACGATTTCAAGTTATTTTTGGCTTTTATTAAAAACTATTTCTTCGCATATGTTGGATAAAATTTTGTATTTGATGCGTGAGTTTAATGTGTATTTATTGTAAAAGTAAAAAATATTATAAACGTGTATTATAAGTATGTTTAGGTAGGCGCCGCTGATAAAAAAATAAACTTGTAAAATATTAGACTCGGGAAATAACCGTAATTGGTCTTTTTCTGTATAATAAAATTTATATAAGTATTCCCAATTTGACTAAATACTTTTTACAAAAAATAATCTTTAGTAGTAGACAGTAGAAGAAAAAGCAGCTATCGTTCATATTAACTACCGCATATCGCAATCTTAGTAATTAACTAAACAAAAACTATATAAGTAGTGAATCTAGTGCTGTATAAACATTAAACCGCCCTCAAAATGTCCGAAACCTACTGAACTACCAAATAAAATACCTCGAAAACCACAACCGAAGACAATGTTTCGGCATCCCAGGAAGTGACGTAAGCTAACCAAGGTGGCGGGCTACCGGGGCCACCACAATGGTGGGCATGCGGGCCACCATGTGCTCTACCACCATGGTGGGTTATTGGGTTACCAGGGGCGGCATGTGCAGGCGGCTCAGACCCACCATCATATTCAGCCCATGACGCATACCCAGGCGCATGGTAATGTTCCGTTGAATGCAAGTAAGTATTATTAATGATGAACCTTTTTATTTTGTTTTGTTTTGGTTGTTCGCCTCATGACATATTGGTGATTTTAACTACCGATGGGGGCGCTGCTAAACGTAAACAAAGTCGAAGGAAGTAGGTAACATGCAGGTAGCTAGCTTTGATCCTGTTACGGATTTCGGGTATTAAAACGGTTTAAAATACTGTTCACGTTTCAATACAGCTATGAATTTGTATAGACGTATACATATTAAGTGTGTTAAAACTAGATTTGTGAGTTTGAGTAGTGCCCTTGATGGTTTAACAGACGTGTTTGTTAGTTTTGATTAGTGAAGAAAGCGCCATATAAAACTTTTTTGGAATGAGCAAAAGAACCGTTTTTGACACCAAGCTCAGTATTTTTATATCACAATTGCACTCCCGATAGTAGGTGCACAGTAGAAGTAGAATAAATTTTGAATTCTAACCAAATTATTTTGATTATACACACGTTTTTTTATTTTATATGTTAATGGCTCTTCTGGTGCCATCATAAACGTTTTAATATAGGTGAAAAGAAAGGCGTTTTGATTAAAATGATAGCAAAACACACAGCTATTCACGCACAAGGCTCAAAAACGCATGTTAAACATAACAAGAAATATACATTTGACGTGTGCGCTTTGTCCACCCTGTAGTAAAAATATCACTAGCATTATATTTATAATAATACCTAAAAACTAATATCTTTTTATCACATTGGCAATACTGTTACGTGCAAAATGTGTACACACATATTTCTTAAAATTTAAAGCTTGATTGTATAAATTATAGTGTTGCCAATTATTAACGAAAAATTTTCCTAAAGTTACGTGAGATCAGAACGTTAAGGTTCATATTTTAAGACAATTTAAAAACCAAACATCTACAACAGAATTTATTATACTTACTATTTCTATTTTAAAATGTAATTATTTATAAACTCTCTTACTTCTGCGGATTAAAAGGGAAATACATTTGACGAAAGACAGTCCTAAAAGAAAAACAAAAACTTCATATATTTAAAAATCGTAAGTTCTTGCAGTTAAATACATGCTTTAAAGACATTTTTTCCCCTTTTTTGTCATCAAAGTATATTTATTTATTTTCCAGTTGCAATAGTAATGTCAATATCGATTTTAAAGTTTTTTTTAAATTCAGATTAACGTTTTTTGAGACACTCTGTATAAATTTTTGATATGCTAATATAAACTTTACCATACTATGTATCTAGTAATAAAATTTTCTTACCCAAAATATCAATCATTTTAAAGCTATTTTAAATAATTACTCTTTTTTTCTTTCTCACGCTACGAGAAAAGTGCGGAAAACTGTGGTTAGACTTTTGTTCAAATCATTCTATAAAATATTTTAGATGACCTATAATGGTTTTTACAATTGTTTTTATTTTTCAGGATCGATACATACAGTGATAATGAATAGGTAGTAATAATTTTTTGGTCCACTGTATTTTTATCATATTTATTTTATAATTTTGTACCAGTATATACACCTTTTACCACAGTTTTGTTATTTTATTTTAATAAATTAAGTCATCAGATAGTTTTAAAAATTTAAGATAAGAAACCTAATACCAATTTTTTGGTATACCTTGTTTAATATTTTTTTAAATGATAATAATTGGTTTGAAAATCTTCATATTTAAGCAAATTTTTTATTTTTTTATATGATATAATAACGTAGTTATAATGAATTTTAGTTTTTAGTTTTTTGTTAAATACCATATTTTTGACCCAACTTGTAGAGCGGTTTTATACTTTTTATAAACTATAGATACCTGTGCATAATTCCTATAAACAGTTTTTTTCCAATTGCAATAGTAACGTCAATATCGTATTTTAAATATATTTTTAAAATTTACGTGAACTGTTTTTGGGACACCCTGTATATTTTTTTTTAAATATTAATAATTGGTTTGCAAATCTTTATATTATGGCAATTTTGTAAATCTCCAGCTGGTATAATAACGTAGTTATAATAAATTTTAGTTTTAAGGTTTTTTTAACATAACATCTTTTTGACTTACCCTGTATGACGGTTTTGTATTTTTTTATAAACTATAGATACCTGTGCATAATTGATATAAATACTTTTCTTTCAGCTGCAATAGTAACGTCAATATCAAATTTTAAAAATATTTTTAAATTTAAGTTAACTTTTTTGAGTCACTCTGTATATGTTTTTGATATGCTTTCATAAACTTACCCATACCACGTATCTAGTGTTAAAATTTTATTTAGATATCTCAAATGATACAGATGTTACATGGATTTAAAATTTTTATCATTTTTATTTTACTTTCCGCACGCTAGGTTGTTTCGTTTGCGAGAAACGATACATCAAGATGACAAGGGGGGTGGGAAGAATTTTTTCTGTCGTTTTTGGGTTTTTTAGGAATATCTATATAGCTGTATACCCATCTTTTTCAAAATCCCTTCGATAAAAAGTTGAAAAAAATGTCAGCACATAAAAAATACAAAATCACTCTTAATTTAAAAACATGAGGGGGAAAGAACGTACATGACAACACCTAAATATACCGCAGTATTCTTCTTAACTGTACATATGTAAGATCCTGTATACAAAATAAAAGTACCATTATTTTTAAATTATGATGACTATTTTCTTTACTGCTCTATATAATGTATAAAAATGCTTAAATAATATACCCAATAATACACCCTGTATTACATTATGCATGTTACATACGTATATATTTGTACTGTATGTAACACACACAATCACCCAAGCAAAAATTTTATACTTTAGACCATTCCTTGTATATGTACCTTGGCAGCATTTCTTAGCGAGATTTTGTATTGAAATCGGGCATATTTTTGTATAAAATGGTGCATACGGACGTGAAAAATTCCAAATTTTTCGATCCAAGTCTTATTTTCAACCTGTATACTCTATTTTTTGAGATATTACGAAAAAACGACGCAAGTGTTAAATTAACTGACAGCTTATATATTTTTTAACCAGCCCCGTATTACAGACCTTCTTGTTACCGACACTGACAACAATTCACAGCCCTCTAGCCAAATTTGACAAACGAAAAAATCGCCATTTTTGGCAAAAATGTGTATTTTATTTTTGAAACGTGTTTTTACCTAGTTCTAAGTGTTTTAGAGAAAAACCGTAAAAAGGTTTTTAAAAGACAATTTAACGGTCTAATAGATGATGGAAAGGTTTTTAAATAATTTTAATAAATGAAGCGACAATTTTAGGTCAAAGTCGGCATTTTTTAAGTAAAATTTAAAAATTCGTATCATTAAAAGCGCTTACCCTAGCGACTTGAAATTTTGGTATATTGTAGAGCAAGTAGTGAACATTATGCCAGAATTATTTTAGAATTTTAGCCTAAATAGTTTTTTGTAATTAAATAAAATGTAAAGAAATGTCCCATTTTTTACCAAAAAAAATAAAATTTTCAAGCTTTATAAAACGCGCTGTATATACAGTACTATTATGTTTATTATCTCATTTTATAGAACTTTTTGCGAAGAATTAAATGATTTATGCGTTTTTTGATTCAAAATCACAATTTTCAGAAAAAAAATAAAAACATGAGAAAATTACAAAATTTTTGTATGGAACAGATGAAAATAACACGACAAGTTCCTATAAAATTTTTCCGTTTAAGCCCCCCTGCGGAGATATGATCCCCTAAAGGGGGCAGCTAGAAATCGATTTTTCGTGAATAACTTTTAAAGCGCTCTGTATAATTTGATAATATTTTTAGTACGATGCATACTAGTAAAGACCTCTTAAAATAGTGCCCTTGAAACTTATGTCGCTTCTTTAGTTTGCCAGGGACGGACTAGTTTTCGCACATTATTGATAATATTTTTTACGCCCTGTATGGTGAAGACACAAAAAATATGTTTTTGGGTAGTTTAAACCTTTTGCTAAAAAAAAGGTACTCTTGTTTGACATCGATAAAATGAGCCGTTTTCGAGTAAAAAATTATTTTAACAATAAGTTTGCAACAAATTCCTGACCTGCTACGAGAGGACTTCAATACTGAATCAAAATTACAAATTACATCGAAAATAAAATATTGTATTATTAAACAAAAATAAACTCTTATTGTTAAAATAATTTTTACTCGAAAACGGCTCATTTTATCGATGTCAAACAAGAGTACCTTTTTTTTAGCAAAGGTTTAAACTACCCAAAAACATATTTTTGTGTCTTCACCATACAGGGCGTAAAAATATTATCAATAATGTGCGAAAACTAGTCCGTCCCTGGCAAACTAAAGAAGCGACATAAGTTTCAAGGGCACTATTTTAAGAGGTCTTTACTAGTATGCATCGTACTAAAATATTATCAAATTATACAGAGCGCTTTAAAAGTTATTCACGAAAAATCGATTTCTAGCTGCCCCCTTTAGGGGATCATATCTCCGCAGGGGGCTTAAACGGAAAAATTTTATAGGAACTTGTCGTGTTATTTTCATCTGTTCCATACGTGTGCGAGAGATTTCCCACATTTTCCCGGACACCCTGTATA